>JAOYSI010001010.1:0-17561 GCA_025775065.1 Hiodon alosoides
TCTTCCAGCCTTATCTGGTGAAATATAACCAACACGTTTGATAAAACAAACAATCACAATGGCTACAATTAACTTGTCACTTGATCCATAAACTACCCCCACCCAACGTACATGACGGACGGGTCGGCAAAGGACGCTGTATTGATTTCTGTATCAATAACAGGGAGGGTGGCATTGTGGGATTTTCCTGGTTCTAACTGGGTAGATGTGTCCAAAAGGCCAAGCCAGACAGATTTTTGTTTCCGTTTTTCTTGAGTTAAATGAGTTAAATTAACCCTTTGGGCCGGAACCCAAGACTTTAAATTAAATCAAAATCAAAGTCCTGGACCGGAAGCAGTCAAACAGTACAGATTGTACAGATGAATGTTGTTGTGCGGAAACTTCCTGTTCTCCTGTTCCTGTTCATGGTCCTTCTGTTGTCAAGTGGAAATTGATTTTATACACTCTGATGAGGCTGAATCGACACTCTCGTGTGTCGAAAAACCTGTGAATGCTTATAAAATTATAAAAGGTTGGATTTCTAATAGTAACATGCCACGGTTTAAAGCACCACGATTCGGGGGACACATCTGTTGTACAACCCTCCGTAGTCAGCACTCTTTATGGAGAAGCCACCTGTCCCCCAAGACGCCCTCGTAATTCAACCTCCGGTTTTTCAAAGAGGCATTACAACTCAGACCTGACTCTGCCGTTTGGGGCTTGTATCCAATTGCAACTCATCAGCCCACACCTCCTTCAGGGAACACCTCCTTACACAAGATGTTCCCTACATGCTTTAACCTCCATAAAACTGTAACCGAGAGAGCCATGAGTTACATCTATCTTACACATGTGATATACGGTCTAGTGTTAAAATAAGGGGAAGAATACTTCAAGCCAAAAGACATCTTCATTTTATTTATTTATGTATGGGAAAAGTTTCACAGCACTGGCTGGTTAACAAAACAGATCGCAATTACCTTGAGCTTGGGAGCTTTATAATGTCTCTGGATAATATTATATAACATGTTCTGATAATTCATTTCACAGAATACTATCAGTGTTCAGCCAAGTCCTGATAATTCATTTCAAGGGATACCATCGATGTTTAGCTGACCTTTAGCTGAGCCCTGACCATTCATTTGACATGAGCTCTGCTCACAATTCTGGCAGATATTTCAACTTTTTTTCTCCCAAGGAATGACTAATGATGTTAATACTTCCGCAGAGCACAGAATGAACGTTTGTGTTTAATGCTGTGAGATTATAGCTGCACTAAACACAAACAGCTTCTGCTACACGTTGAAGTTTGTTGGCAGTTGTGCAAAGAATATCAGAAGGGACCTGATCTGGGCCTCTTTTTTAAAGAGAACAATCACAGTAATTTCTTTTGTGAATAAATATAATCAACATTACAATAGTACAAGCAAAGTGCAAATGAATCACGATTATCTGAACAAGGTGAACTTCAATCAGACATTGATAAATCCATAAATTACGGAATAACCAAACCTCCCCCCCCAAAGGAAATTTAGTTAGACAACCGTAAGCAGAGAAATTAAAGACAGAGATCTAAGGATCAAAGAATTAGAATAACCGTACGGTCCTACATTTGTTAATCAGCCCAGGTACTGAGTACAATCACAATCACTCAACTCTTCAAGTAAAAAAAAAAGGGCAATCAAGCCCGAGGGGAGACGAGGAGAACGCGGTGGGGATTTACGGCGTTGGCTCCCCTGCCATGGGGAAAGGAAACGGAAGAGTGAGCCGTGGTACCGGAGCTGGTCGTTTGGCACAGTTAATTAGTCGAGGATTGATTTCTTTGACGAAGTGGGGTGTTTGCGAGCCCGTTTGAAGTTGACGGGGGAGGCGGACAGCCTTGAGGAGGGAGTGGAGGAGAAAGGATATGAATGGGATGGGATCAAGGGATGCAAAAGAAAACAGAAGTCACAGGGTATTTCTCCTTCTCACCGAGATCAGTCGTGGCTTTTGTCCCCGCTTTTTACCTCCTGCAGCTAGCCAAGTACAGGCAGCCAGTGACTTATGGAAAAAAATCTTGTTCGCTAACACGGAATAGCGTGGAAGGACTTACTACGCAAATTGTCTTTCCTGTGTCTGTGTATTCAATGTGTGACATGTTACACAAACCGTGCCCTCTGAATCCAACAGTCGCGGAAAGTGAATGAATATTATAACAAGAAGTGTTTGTGTTCCATTAATGATGAAGTGCTCTGTTGCACTGACAGTCTCCCACCATGACTCTGCCTATCGACGGATTGGTTTTGTGTCTCTACCTTCAGCCATGGTTAAACAGCCAATTCTATTCCTCTATAACCAAACCACCAGAACGATTTAACTTGTAAATAGGATAGAAACCATTGGAAACCTCTGGATTAGGAAACGGACCACCCAATCAATCACAGTGAGCTTTGAGTGAGGCAAAAGTTTGTTGGAAGCCTCTTGGTTGACGTGCTGCATGTGAAACCACACCTGTATTACATTTTTATGACATATGTCTCCTTTGCAGGAGAAGTTAACCTGGGCATTTTCCAAGACCTTTACTACTAGAAAACAGGGAATTTGTCCAGCAAATATTTCGCTAAAAAGATGTGCCTGTGTGAGTCTAATAAACTCAACAACAGGCAAATGTCAACAATTAAGTGCTGCATAACATAACTTAATTTATATCAGTGGGCTTTAAGAAAACACCACAGAGGGCACAACCACGTGCCACTGGTTAGTGGTCTGTGAAACTGCCACCCTTGTCTGGAAGGAAAGGAGACACTAGCCTACAGAATGGGTGTTGCGTTTCTTACTGGACCCGACAAGCCACTTCCTCTGCCAGCCCCACAGCTGGCCATCAGGTCGGGTTCCACGGGAGAAAATCTTGCCTTGGCCAGGCATCAGACGCTTGAAAAGCACCATGGAGATTCTCAGTACCAGGCGTGCGCTTGATTGCAGCACGTAGCATTTTTAAAGAGGTTGCATTGAAGTCGTTCCAGGAAAAGGGGGCGATAGCATCAGCCTTCGCATATTTGCAGGAAAAGAAGTCTGCCTGGTGAGGATCTCTAGTTGCATGTTCAATGTGTTTCTTTTATACTCGGTTTGTAGGAGCAGGGGGCAGAGAATATCCGCTTACTGGCCCCACTGATTACAACTACCAATCAAAGGCGTGAGAAGAATTTATCGATAGTTGATAACACGACGCTGTCATGTAGATATATTCGATCAATGTTGCTACCTACAGTGACGTTGACGTGGTCTCGTAGATTTTCTCCGGTGTTTCTTCTGGCCAATTTCCCCTACTTTGTTTCTCTGCACAGTTTTTGTTCGCGGTGGGGTCGACGTAGATGTTACAATGAAGGCGACTTTCAAGCACGCAGCTCTGCATTTTGACACTTGGTTGCGGCGCGTCACCTTGAACAGATCCCGGAGTATGGTAAACGTTGACAACCGCCCCTGTTTATTTCCCTGGAAACGGAGAGCAACGCAAGCGAGCACTCCTGAGAATCCACTAAAACTCGAATGTGAAATGTTTCAAAAGATCCTCTCCAGCATCTTTCTCTGCGTGTTCCCATGTCGTTTCGATTAGTTAAGTTAGTTAAGTGAATTAGTTCCAGTTATAATTGTTAAACGAATATAAGAATGCAGTATGGAACGTTATCTTCTTGACCAATTCTTGTCGTTGACAAAGTAGGTAATTAATTTAAAAAACCCAGGGTTTTTAAATGACCAAGAACCCCCTCCCTAAGGTCCCTGACAGAAAAATCGGACTGAAATCAAAAAACATTTAGGATCTTTGAAATAGTTATTTAAATGCAGGTGCAGACAAATACGGTTTTAATTAACCCATTAAATTATCCTTGAAGCCATCTGCAGTCACAAAGAATACAAACAGAAATATCAATTAAGGCAGTGAACATGTTTAATCGCTACATTTTGATTAACGTCTCAATTGGACCTGTAAACTAATGTCGTGTTCTCAATAATCAATGGTTCATTTCTACATCTTTCAAAGCGCATATTAATTTGTTGGACTAATCGTTTATTTGTTGCACATGTAATCAAGCATATACTTGTTATCTTTTTAAAGTTCTCAACTTTGTAGATAGAGCCCTGGATATCACAAATCAGGAGTGAAGGCAATCGGTTATGAAATCATTGCAGTCTGCTGAGACCTGAGAATATTCAAGTCCTGGTTCAGGTCTGACCGCGTGTTCATGTTCTCCCTAAATACCTAATTAGAAAAGGCTCCTGCCAGTAAATGTCGTTTCGGAAATGGATTAGTGTCGTAATTCATTGCGCTTCTCATCAGCGTCATTCAGCAAGTGTACAGGGACATAAACAGGTGTGTCTGTTTTGTTGGCTTGGATAGAACCAAAATTCAGGCTTCAGAAGGAGGTGTGGAATGAGATTTAAATTACTTTTTTGTTAAGAAAAAAGTTTTTTTGACAGCACTATCTCTGTTAATTTTACGGTCAAATAATTACCACGACTGTGGTAACTAAATGGTAACTAAATGATCGACACAGATTTAGGTGCCTAAGAAGAAGAGAAAAATCAAGTGCGTCCGGGTTGAATCATAATGCAGTAATTCTGGGAGCAAAAGAACATTTAAATAAAATTGACAAACTATTGAAATCCGGATTAGTCGTTGCCTGGCATTTATTATCCAAGAAGTAGATAACGACGAAACCAAAAAGCCAATTACAAAATTACAATGCATTAACACTACAGCAAGGTCGCAAGGCTTCACTTTATCAACGACTTCACGGTTTTTCCCCGGATACAGCTACAAAAGTACATTAAAAGAAACTAGTCGTTGCCATATGAGAGAGAGAGAGAGAGAGAGAGAGAGAGAGAGAGAGAGAGAGAGAGAGAGATTACTACATTACTACATCTACATTACTACAAATCAAGAGCATAGAACATTGTCAGTGGGCTATCATTACCTTTAAGACGAAGGGGAAAAAAATTAAATGCCCTGCCTACGTGAAGACGTTTTTGGTTTAAAAAAAAATGTGTAGCTTTGTAATTAAGAGAAACGTTTTGTTTAAGCACATACATGAAGAATAGTTTTTTCTTCTAATACTCCAATCGCTTCTATTTTTTATAAAGTACAATTTTTCTCCCATATTGTCCTTAAGTTATGACCCAAGGGTCATATAGGGCTCATATTGGAACATATGACTTGGCACACGTTACTGTGTATGCTAAAGAATTTTGAGGTGATTAATCCCATTAATTATCCCTGTCAGAGCTGATTTCTAATAGACTGTTACTGACTCAGTCAGTTTAACACCCCCACCCCCACCCCCCATTTAACTCTATCAATACTGCCTAATACAATCCCCAATGTAATGACTTTCCAAAACCTGCAACTCCGACGCAAATCGCAGAGTGAACCCGGGAGCCTGCTCTGAGGTTGATCCCCGGTGTGGCCAGGTGTTTTCTCGGAACTTAATACCCTTTCAAACTGCCCTCCCGTACTCCTCTCTCCCAGCCCCCCAACCCCCCCGTCACCGGCCCGAGACGGATTGACACTCCCACTGAGGTCTGGTTTCCACAAGGTCTCTTCCTTTGAGGGAGTTTCTCCCCTTCTTTCTTTCTTCTGTCCAGGGAGTTTTTTTTTTTTGTCCATTCGCTGAAGGGGTCTTTTATGCTGTTTCTGCTCATGGCTTACGTTCAGGGGCCCTTTGAGGTCACTGCATCCAGAGACTTCCTGAAAAGAGTGATTTCAAACCTTCTGTTAGCACCCTAAACATCTGTTGACTGCAAAAAAAACTCCACAACTATTCATTTCCATTGGCATCATTGAAGAGGAAATATCCAATAAAAGCTCGGATAATCAAGTGGCTAATCATCCACGTCATTTTTATAGAACCAATGGGCCTTTTTCCGGTTGCAGACCAGCTTGCTGGTAGCACATTACTGACATCATTTATTTATCATTTGTATCTATCAGTGCACCTAACATGGTAAATTAAGATGACTCTCGTGTATTTGTACTTAAATAGATGAGATATATGTATGGAGTCTCCTCCACTGTATCAAAACCCAAGATTGACTCATAAATTTTTTTGCCTGAGAGAACATCCCAAGGTTCATTTTATTGCCTCTTTTAGGACTCATAAAGTGTTATATTCCTGTAAATAATTGGCCATAAAAAATTTAATTATCTAATTAAAGTACACTCCTTATTCAGTCATTTAGAGTCAGAGCATATTATCTAAGAGGATCTATTGTTATATTTCAAAAAGCAGAATATTTGTTTTGGCATTATTGTGCAGTTGGTTGTGATGTGAACAAAAGAATTGATCAAAAGCCCTTCTACCAATCGCTGCAGCTACTCTGAATCCTGCAGGGTATTCAGAACCTTCTAGGTTAAAAGTGAGCCCGCCATAGTGTCTATGGAGATTGGAACGCAGGGGCTATGAAAGCACAACTCTTTGCAATATTATATATTTAAATACCTGGAGCCAAATCGTGTTTTTGAATTTTATGTCAGATCATGGAATTCATTACTGTGGAATCTCTGCATGTGAGGTCACCCGGATTAGGAGAAACTTCCCACAAAACTGCAACGGAGCGGAGGGGTGGGAGAGGGGGTTTTGGGAGGTCTTCCAGGTAACACAAACAGAACGCCCCCCCCCCTTTGTTTCAGATCAAGTCTACAGGCCAGGAATCTGCCTTGGAGACACACATCTTAATTTGGCAGTTATTGGATGTGGAAATGTGTCCTCTTTTGATGTGGCGCTGGCTGCTATTGGTTGACATTGTTATGTCAGGTGTTCAGCCTCCTTGTTGAATTAGCGCTGTTGTCTATGTCATTTTATTATGCAAAGACACATGGGAGCAGTTCTTCTTCACAATTCCCCAAACTGGATACAACTTGAGCTGTTTTCACTCAAAGAGATAAGGGACCACCACCAGCCAGGAGGCTATAGGACACTATAAGAAGTGTCGAGGCTATAGGAATGGGGTGGTGTATAGGTCCTGTGTTCTGCCTTGTCACCTGCTGGGAATTCCTTCCCCAGGCGAGAGGTTTTGTGGTGGTGATGGTGGTCACCAGCCAACCAAGGTGCACAGTGTGTCATCCCGCCAGCATCCCCGGTCAACACAAAGCTCAGAGTGAGTCACAGCTGACCTGGCCAGATGCACCCTGTGCCGCGACCACTGCCTCAACCTTTTGTGCTGGACCCCCGGGATGAGGCTGTTAAAGGGCAAAGAATAGGGAGGCCTGTTGGAGGGTGGGAGGCGACAATGGGAGCCCCTGCAGTTGATAACTCCCCCGCAGCAGATCACAGCTTTTTGATGGACTCCATGGGGATTCTCACTTGTTGGCATTTTAAAAGCAACTACTGCTTGCACCCACTCATGCTGGGGCCGGGCCCCAGGGCTAATCCCTTCACCGCAGAGCTTCATAACGTTCCACTTCAAATTTAGGAGAAACTTCCAGCTACTTCTTTCAAAAAAATACAAGTTTGGAGGAAAAAAATTGAGGTAGATTTTGTTGACTTTTTTGTTAGCTGGTTGCGGCCTTTTACACAGAGAGGGTAAATTGGTTCCACCCTGAAACACCAGGCTTTGGGTGGAAAATTAAGCTCTTGTGCTTTTAAATGTATTTATTTTTTCCCAATTTCCCAAGTGCGTATGGACAGATAAATCCGAAGAAAGGTAAAGTAAAAAGTTTTCTTTCTAAATAGAGACCTCGCACCTGCCAAAAATTGGACGATGTCAGACACTGAGGAACCAGAGGTTATTTGTCTCTGTCATAATCAGAGGAAATTGTAAAAATGTTAAAATTGCATGTATTTGCAATGGTAGTGGTCAAAGCAAACTTTATGTCCTTCGAGATGTCTCCTTCTTGCGAAACTAGATGAGTTTTACTTGTGCGAGAAAGGGTTTCCACAACTAATTTACACCTCTGTCAGAGACCTGCCTTTTCTCTGAGGGCACAGACTATTACCTGTTTGAATTTCTCTGCCAATCACACCTACTGTGTTGGCAGAGCATCCTTTCAGGCTGAAAAAAACTTCCCAGAAGGTACGCACTGAAAAGTCTTAAGCCCAATAAACATCCTTTATTGAAGTAGACTTTTGCTGTGTAAGATCATATAATTTTTGGAAGATATTGCCTTTTATTTTCACGTAGAAATATTCATAATAAAGGGCAATATAAAATCTTTCCTCAGTAAGCAGAAAGATAAACAAAGTAGATAAGTAGGATTTATGGTTCGACATGCCTATCCGTTCTGTCAACATTAAATGATTATAGTAATATAAAAAACTGTAATAAATTCATAATTATTCTGTGGCTTGCTAGTTTGAGTCTTTGCTTGCTAAAATCCATTTTAAAAGGCTGACTTTGATTTCCAGGTTGACAGGTTCGAAATGTAACCCACCAAAAAATAGTTTGAAAAGGTCAGGGAAACAACATTTCTAAAACAATGAGTTAAAGTAAATAAGAAATAAAAAAAGGTGTGGTCTGACATTCTTTGAATGTGAGAACTTTGATGTCTTTCGAATAATATGCCCTACCTGACAGTCTGAAATTCATGAAAACTAACAAACAAAAAAATCCATTATCAGATTGCATAAATTTCTTCCAGTAAAATGGAATCTATCTATGATGTTATTTAAAAAATAAATAAATCAATAAAAACATGTGTTATTATTCTTATTCTTCCAGGGATGATTTGACTGTCACAAGAGCAGCATTTAAGTCAAATGGCTTGAAGAAGAAACAGAAACGGAAATAATAACAACAAAAAAAATCACTATTTATTTTCCTCTCCCTCTCCCTAAATCTTCTGCCTCTGAGTTGAAACCGGTGATGGCTCCCTGGGGACCCCCTAGGACTTCGGTCAGCAGTACGGATGAATGAAACTCCAGACATTCAGGCCCCCCGGTCTTCCTCTGATGACTGGCTGAGGAGCATGCTGTGTGTGTGTGTGGGGAGGGGGGCAGTTATGCAGACTAGCCCCGGTCTGATGTTTTAGTTTTAGTAAATCATTCCTGCGCGTCTTCTATGAGTCCTCAGGCAAAAAGTTAGGTGCGATAGCTGTGATGTTGTTTTTGACTGACAGGAGCGTTCTACTTCCTTGACTTCCATGTATGGGCTTCGCCTGGTCCATTGGTCTGGTCTCTTGTTGGGTTTTATTTGTATGTGGAGCACCAGATGATTGACACATTTTTTTAAAAGATGACCCGACACCACAAAGTGACTCAAAGAAATGTGAGGTTTCTATATAAAAATTATTCTCTGCATATAATTATTGATTTTATGATCTCAAATGCCACAAGAGCATGTTTTAAATCCCAAGAAGCTAGAGGCCTGGTCCCCAAATGAATATTACTGACAGAGGTTTGCATTTCATAGGCCCTTTTTTAGACTGGGCTTCTCACATTACAGTGGTATCTGTCAGATTCCGACAGCTTCGGATTATGTTGTAAAAGGTAGACCACAGTCCGAGCCCCCTTTTAAAGGTAGATTTTTAGGGACACTAGGATAAATCAGACTGAATCCGACTGCTCCTGGAACAAGGCGGCCGTGTTTCAGCAGCTGTGAACGGGCCTGCAGACCTGACCAAATCGGGCTTTGAAATTCACACATACAAGTGACAGGTTTTTCTCTCCGTCTCGCTGGCTTTCCTGCCATCACTCAGTCCCTCTGCAGGTGTCAGCCAAGCCTGAGCCAGCCCTGGAGCAGAGGGCACAGTGGGCGAATAGCTGCCTCGAGAAGTGTCCCGACTGCCAGTACTCCTGGCTCAGCGTCAAATGGCATGGAATTACACTGGCTTTCATTGCGCGAATTACGAAACCTTACACAAACAAACACAGACCGATAAAAAGAAGGGAAAAATGAAATCAGACCTTGAGTTGACTGGAGTTGTTTAACATGGCTCTGGGAGATGAGCATACAGCGTCCTGTGCAATTAGGACAACTTCAGCTCCACCCACTATAGTTGAAAACGGACTTTGACTTCAGCGGGTTAAGTTTAACCCTTGCCTGTGCTTAACTCGGGATTTACTTCTAAAAATAAATACTTAATGCAACGATCCAGCTGTGAAGTGAAGTTCTTATTTTCATTTAACTCCAAGTCGCAAACCCAAAGAGCTGCCACTTGGGGACTGTTAACGGCAAACGATACAGCCTCATCAGTGTTCACATTCTGTGCTCCTCGTTACTAAACCAAATAACCGCGGGGGGATGTGGGGGTGGGGGGGCATTTCCTGGTCAATCGCGTTAGACGTTAGCCGCCCGAGGCCCACAGATATCCGGTTTCGAGTGGATGGGCCTGCGACAGCCGGGGCAGACGAGAGTAGCCCACGGCTCGGTTCTGTGCATGTGCGTGTGTGTCGGGGGGATCCACAGGTGCGCTGGGCCCCAGACGGAAGGGGGAACGTCAGGCCCTGGGGGCCCCGAGAGAAGGCTAGCGCCATTTCAAATGCAAATCACGTGTCTCGTTGGAGGCCAGTCTTTCTGTTGGAGACGCATGTTAAAATATCTGCACCCCGTGGCTCTATTCAGAAAATAGCTCAGTAGTTAGACGCTCGGGAAAGGGGTTTAAAGGAGCCCACTTCTCAGCTGTAAAAGCAGTCAGGAATAAATAAATAAAAACTCTACAGCCCTAGTGGGAAAAAATGTACTTTAATGAACTCTTTTCCTACAGTGTGCCACTGGTGTAGATACTTCAGTAATCCACAGGAAACCTCCCCTGGGTTTTGACAACAGTCTACATAAGTATTAACAAAAAAATCTTTTGGGACCGAGCAGTGCTGTACGCCTAGCGGGCAAAAGCCAAGGTCATGGTCATGACAAGCAGAGGTCATGTTCATAATCGCGGATTTGCGTCTCCGACAGTTCCATGAAATTCCATCAATCTTTAGTTGCTGTAGTGCAGTTTTACAAAAGTAGCATCACAGCGCTGAACAGTGTACCTTTTCCAAACAGACCAGAAAAGAAAACTGAAAACCCAGAGCCAACAGAGAACTAGTGTAAAAAAAAACACAACACCATTTGGGTGAGTGGGGAGAGAGGAAAGCAGGTGAGCAGCCACACTGCTGAGACAGGCACGGGGGCAGCGCTGAGGAAAGTCATGCCCATGGCAGCGTTGCCTCCCACCCCGTGACAAGAGCATTATGTAGCATGTTCAAATGGACAGAAAAAAACTGGGTGTCTTACAGGAGACGACATACAAGGTTGTGTTCGAGGATTCCTTTATCGCAGGTGATTGGCAGGGCTCATTAATTGACGAATCTGTTTCAACTGGAGCAACAAAATGCTGCACTGTAACATCTTCACACCATGAGCTTGAATCTAAACCAAAACCCAATGCCTGTGACCAAGATATTAATGCGACGTTGTTCCCATTTGAGTCACAAATAAAGACATCCTTTCTTGGGCCTTAATCAGGCAGGCCATTCAACAAAGCTGGTGATATCTGCGGGTTAGATCCACGAGTCTTCCAAATAAGAGATTCATTGTGCAAGGAAGCAAGGGTCATAGATGTCGTTGTCCCAGACTGAATCATATGACCTTGTTTTAAAAGCGTTTGTTAACCATCACATTTATACTGAAATTTGATATGATCTCCAGTCTCATGTTGACCTGTGAAAGGCTCCGCGACTCAATTATTTTAGCTTGCGCAGAAACCTCTTGCTTGTTAAATATTAGCTGTCATGGTAACTTATGAAAGCACTCTGTGCGCTTGTGGACAGGACCGAAAAACGCTCCCAACACCATCTCCTGTTTCAGCTGATGAGGGAATGCTTGGGTTTTTAAATGCCCTTAAACTGTTCCCGAGCCACATCCGGGTGGGAGTTCACCACCTCTTTGCTAACATCTGGATGTCAGTGATGTGTCACCAGCAAGGCCTGTGTGAACCACGTGACGCACTAGGCTTTATCTGTCGGGCCTGCGCAATCGACCACCCGTGATTATAGCTTTTCACTGGTGTCAGCTCTGGTCTGCTTTATCAGACAATGAATCAATGAATCAATGAATGAATCAGCATCAGATTTATTTTGTTAGATTACGATTGAGTGCTCCTGAGAGAGCTCGTGGCCACAAACATCTAGGGGGAGTCTGAGGGAGTACGAATTTGGAGGATAAAATTGAGTTATTTAATTCTAATGAGCATGACGTGTCCAACTGAGCAACTCAAAAGACATTTAACTAGAGCAGAGACTGTAGGGCTATATTATTACCATATTATATATGTTTAATATCATATACTGCTCCGTGTCACCCCGTTACGTGGTATACACAGGTCATAAAGTCTACTAAAACAACGACCCAATGATGATGATAAGGATAGATATCTTATCAGTTAAGGGAAGCCACGCAGAACTGTTTGTTCTGGACGCAGGATGTCACGGGCCCGAATCTGTAAAATGCTGGTATTTGGGTGTGCAGAGCCTTATCACAGTAGACTGTGAGAAATGGAACACCCACAGTACCAAACAAATTAGTCGAAGACGCGGTATCTCACCATCGGGTGTGCGTTCTGCAAAAGACGTCTGCCAGGAGAGAATGCATAACGAACCATGAAAACACAAGCACAATAGCAACCCGGCAAACAGAAGCCAAACAAAACACACTCATTTCAATATCTTTCTGTCTTAAGTCTTAGCACGTGTACAAATGTGAACATTGTTAGAGCAAATTCATGCCTGTTGTCTAGCTTCCCTAGCTGAAGGAAGACCTTGTGGCAAAAAGCAAATGAGAGGCTAATTGTCAGTCAAATGTATTATAATGTGTCCAAGAAAAGTGAACATGAATTACTCTTTCTCTTTTGATTTGTATGATTTATTTTTCACAGAGAGGTACAAATGTGTACATCAATTCAGTCTGTCAATCCCCAGGGCAATTCTATCATTTTCTTTTGTCCTAAAGTATTAAAAAGCACATGTCAGATAAAAGTAGTCTCATCTTTTCTCAGTCTCAGCCCCATGGGGGAAGGACACCAGACGCCTGGTACAAGAGAGACGATTGCTTAAATAAAATTTCAAAACCTTTCATCCTGTGGAAGGAGAAACTGGGACAGACCCCCCAGCCTCTCCTGGCCTCCATGTGAGTTCCTGACATTGGGGAATGGCCAGTGTCAATGGTGCTTGCAGGTGAAGTGGTGAATCTGGTGTACTGAATTGCGTTTTCTTGGCCATAAAGAACTGAACCAAGTACTGAACTGAACTAATTGTGCAATTTATCAACTGAAAGTCCTCCCTATTCCTGGTCAGTAAGATGCGGGTACTGATTTTAAATTAATTACTGCATCAGATATAATGCTTTTCCGCAACACCCTTCTTGTTTAAGTGGTACATCCGCTTAGAACGAATGAGTTAATTATAAGGTCCAGTCTCTCCCAATGAACTGCAGTCGCGCATGTCTTTTCGTAACCATGTGGTTGAACTTTTAGCCTTGTTTACGTGCCTTGCTGTCAGTGGTGTGAAAAAGTCCCCAGTAGATCCGTCTTTTCTCTGTCATCACGAGATGGATACTGACACGTGGGGGACGAGAAGAAAAGGAGACATGTTTACTGCAGCGTTGCTTTGGACCATTAATAATAAAAATCCATTGACGGACAGGGTGCGGGAGAGGGTGGGGCCTGGAAGGCCCGGCGTTGCCTCTCAGCTGGTGCCAGGAAACCCAAACAACCATTTCTCCTGAGGCCGGGGAGCTTCAGAGGGAGGCACAGGGAGAGGCACGGAGGAATTCCCTCGCTGTAAACACCAAACAAAGACAAAAGGAGCGTGGCTGGACTTCGCACGGCCTGTGAACTTTTGTCTTGGTACTTTTCTGCAGGGAGAATCATGTCCTTCCGAAGTCTTTTTCCAGGCACACTTGGACTGTCTCCTTAATCTTTACGCGCTTGATGTACAGTACGGCATTGTGTGGCTTAGAGAACCGTACAGTCACATGCTCCGGAACAGGAAGTGTGATGCGTAGTTTATTCCTTTTTTTGTTAATTGTGTGTGTGTGTGTGTGTGTGTGTGTGTGTCTGCATATGTGTGTGAATGTGAGTGTGTGTGTTTATGTGTATCGGCCTGGGTAAATGTGTGTGTGCGTGTGTGTGTGGCCCAGGGCAATGTGTACTATTAATGTAATGTCTGTCCGTTTGACAGGATACTCAAGGCAGATGGTTTAATTGGGACAAGGATATAAATAAGCAAAGCGTCTGTTTTTTTATAGCACAATCCTCTCAGTGAGAGTGTCAGTCACAGTGCGGATAGGAGGAAGGGGAAGCATCCGTTTAGGCGTACACAAGCAGAGACATATCTCTTTTGTGGTTGTTACTTGACATGCCTTCCTGTAAATTGCTTTCAAAAGTGCAAAGGATTGGTTTCAGACAGCAAAAGAAACTCCCCTGATCCAGAAGAGCTCATCAAGTGTGACTCCTGTGGTTTTGCAGGAGTGTGCTTGCCGGAGGTTTAGCCAACGTAATATTGGGACTGTATAGGTGTGACTTGTTTGGTATATGTAGAGCGTGCTTGCTGAAGACGACCACCGTAAGATCACTAACAGTACCCAGCCGGGTAACTGGGTGTGATTGCTGTTCATAGTTTACATAGCATAGTTTCTGCACCATGGTGTGGGGATTATGTACAATGGGCAGTTTGTGAGGGGAGCCCGTCAGCTGGCCAAACCGTTGGAGTTGAACATCAGGTACAATGCCCCTGCACGAAGGGACAGGACATTCTGCAATTTCCATCTGTAACGAAGAGAATGTGGTGAGAAACTGATTGTCCCTTTAAAGATGAAAAAAAAAAACACTTACCTCCCGATTGGCTCTGTCAGTAAA
Source organism: Hiodon alosoides (assembly GCA_025775065.1). Lineage (NCBI taxonomy): Eukaryota > Metazoa > Chordata > Actinopteri > Hiodontiformes > Hiodontidae > Hiodon > Hiodon alosoides. Next base: position 14,786 of record JAOYSI010001010.1, read on the forward strand.
GGCGCTCATGCGATTGGTTCAGTCGGTAAAGGCGCTCGCCCAAGTGCAGACTGAGCCCTATGAGTTGGAGTTTGCCGGTTCATATCCAGCTCTTGTCATTGGCTGATTGTAGAACATAGCAGGGGCGCTCGATTGGCAGAGCGCCGCCCAGGCTGGGTTGGGTTAAATCAACAGGTCTTTTCTCAGCTCGTTGCTTCCACAGAGCGCGAGCATCCTTTTCACAGAACTCTGGAAGAACAGGCCTCCAGGTGAGCGCTAAAGAGCAGCATGGCTAGCATTTGGCACTCCCCCAACTGAAATTCAACATACAATGATGTGAATAAGCCTTAGTCAAAAGTAATTAGCAACATACTGTATATGATAATACATCTTGTAATTCACCACAGAACATTTCATGTATAATCTTGCAAAGACTATGCTACGCGCCCCTAGGTAGTTGACGTACTGCTATTTGCCATTCAGACTTAAGCCACAACAATTATCTTTGAGACACGAACGGGTTGGAATAAAAATCCCTAAATGTTTGTTTAGATTTAGCGTCACGTACGAGGATCTTCACTGGGTATTTCTCCCTAAGATTTTCAACGAGCCTCTTCACTCACAAAGGCAGCACACGATTCTTTTAGTCTTGGCGCGAATGCTGCACTGAAAAGCACGAGATCTTCAGCTTCCCTGGCAACACTTCTGTCACTGGTTTATAAATGAACGGTTCTTTGTAGTGTTTTTTTTCCCCCTTCCTTTCTTTGTCTGCATCGGATGCCTCTGAAGCTGTCAGCCTCTGAAACTCTTGGCTTCAGCCCATGGTCAATGGTAACCCGCTTATCTGTGGTGACCTTCCTCTAAAACTGTTCATGAAAGCGCACGACCGCCTCTTCCAACCCAGCGTAATCAAATTAAATTTGCATTACGCTCGACTCGCAGAGTGCTGTCGTGCTGGCCATGTTGCCAGATCTCCAGTAGTCTTTCGATCCATGTCTTTTCTCTCTTGATTTCCTTGTTAGTTTACAGGCACATTGAGGTTCTGCTGAAAGTGGCTTCAACATGATAAAATCCTTCACCAGCCTCAAAAAGGCCACTGTCATAAATTTTAAAACAATAATGAGATAATTTAAAGTCTACAATAATCTTATACAAATAGATACATATACACATATAATACATAATATAACCTTTTCCATGTTAGTCAGTGAAGAAGGCCTAATTGTTTTTTAGACCATATTTCATTTTCTGGGAAATAACAACACGTTCATACGACCTGGCCTTTTTCTATGGATAGATTCTTTTTAATGGTGGGAAAAAGGGAGGTCGAGGTCAACATTAATTGATGTTGAAAGACAAAACTGTAAATTTCCACTTATAAATGCCTTTTTCTCTGAGATTTGTCCATTGATGTGACAGTGACATTAATTTCCCAGTGCCAGTGATGTTACAATGGCATTGATGTCACACCGTAATAAAAATGCAAGACAAAAAAGTTCAAACTCATTGAGGTCCTGGCCATGTGTGGGAACTTGTGGTTTAAGTGACTTCAGAGACCAACTCCTGTAGTTCAGTCTAAATTCCCTTTTCTAACAAAACACCCTCACGGAGCACGTGGCGGCTTCCTGAGATAATGCGAACTTGAATGTTTACATTCCGTAGCTCTTTTAAAGTGTAAAGCCCTTGTATGTGTAACATCTCTGACCCAGGGGGACATTCTGTTAAACCCACACACAAGGCATGTAATATTATTTCAGTTATGTTTAATGGTATATTTTAAAACTTTGCTGTTAGATTTCCACATAATATGAACAATAGCCATTCAAGCCATGTATGCAATTTCCTATAATGCTAACAATGACAGGCTCAATATTGGTCTTTAGGAGGATGACCTCAACAAAGCAACCCAGTGTTATTAGGGGGCCATTAATACTTCCATTGGCTTAAAGTGGCCATCTTTCAACTCAATGACTACTACTTGGCAAGTTATATGAAGATTGGTAGTTAGTGTCAACACACCAACTCTTACAGAGTTTCAGTTCATGACAACACAACATTAAAAGCATAATTGTGGGTGAAATTGATTATTTTGGTTTCTGTGTTTAACGATATCATCGCAAGGCTCGGTACAGGTGTTCAGGGCGATGATCTCGATGTTTCAGGAGAACTGATCAAACTATATATTTTTAAAATACAAATTCCCTTCTGTACAAATACAAATAAACAACTGCATGAATTCTAATGACGCTTTTTATTCGTGCCTCTGGACGAGGGCTAGTAAGTTTATGTAATTTGATATGTTGTATAATTTACTGATAAACCACTTTATTTTCATACCTTGGCACAATGCACTACTCACGGATATTGTTGGGCTTATTGTTCATAACCAGCTGGAAGGAAAATTCTACTCGTATCCGATACTTGACATTGAAATGATGAAAGTGCGCGAGCGCCAGGCGGTGAGAGTTTCCGATGTTCTGACGTAATTTCATTATTGCTTATTTCTGACTAGGGAATTGAGTGGAGCAGGAAGTAAATTGCCTTCTAAGTGCGCTGTCTCTATCCCCGGGGCGCAGGAGGCTACTTAGAGTGGCCTCGGGTCATAAAGTGATGGACTGTGATACCTCAACCGGTGATCTGTTTCTCATGCGTTTATGGCAGATTTGTCATATCCTGTCGAAACTAACTGCGTATAGCCATTGCTTATAACGGGGTAAATGAGTGTTTGTACACATAAATTAGGATTTACTCATTTGATTCGTTTCTTGTTCACGCGAACGCATAGATTCTGTACATT
>JAOYSI010001011.1:0-17560 GCA_025775065.1 Hiodon alosoides
GTGTGTGTGTGTGTGTGTGTGTGTGAGAGAGAGAGAGAGAGAGAGAGAGAGAGAGAGAGAGAGAGAGAGAGAGAGAGGGTAAGTGAGTCAGGAAGGGGGTGGGGAAGTCGAGGACCCGATGTAAACACGAGAGTCATCGTTTTCTGCTCAGGTTTATCTGAAATATAATCACGACAACTATACAATTTCTTGACAGTTTGGTGCGTGCAAAAGTCTATTTAACTGAATACTATGTCATGTTGCCGTTGCCTGCTTTATATAATGATTTGTATCCGCCTTACATTCATTTTGTTTAAATAAGCATTCGGGCGTTCGTTTGATTCATTCAGTGTCGCAAGATGGTGTTGGTCAAGTAATCCAGAATAAACGAGTAATTATAGTCGCACTTAATTTGGTTTATACCAAGGACGCAGGTAAAATTAAACCACAGTGCGTCAGCCACCCTGGTGGTTGTCTACTTGAGAGTCTATTTCTTTAGACGGCCTGTCGGATTACTATTCTCGGATTACTATTCTCGGATTACAATTTTTAAATTTAAGTTTTCTCAAAGGCGATGGAAAAAGCAACTATGTGCTATATCGTCATGAAATAATGTTTTTGTCACGTGAATGCCACTCAAGAAAAGGGCGGGTCTTTTTTCTTCGCAGTTTCGTTCTGCGAGCTGCCTCTGGTTTCTAAAAACGGAGTGTTTTAGCCAGTCCTCAATGTGAATGTGGGAATGTTGGATGAACCTAAAAACAAGCAGAATTTAAGCAGCTAGATATCAGTGTATTGAGTGTCTGAACATTCCCATTCCAAGAACACGTGACATCCGAATCTACCGCAATGTTAATGTTTAATTAAACCAATGCATATTGCTATTTTTTAAAGTTGCTCAGCATACCCCCCTTGCCAAGAGCTACTTGGATTGTTTTTCTTCTAATTACCAAATGTATTAAGGTTGGTACTTACCTGAGTAAGTCTGGTATGCTGCCATGCTCAGGTACAGGAACATATGCTTGGATTTAAACCATCCAGGGCCTTCGTCGGAGGTAGATGGGTAGCAACCAGGAAAGTTGTCCAAATCGTTGTCTTAGTTGTGGTACAGTAGGGGGGCAATCGGGAAAATATAAAATTCCCGAGTTCACACTATTTAGCCCACAGTTTACCATTGTGTTTTACTGTTGCCGTTAAAACGTTTGCCACGGGGTGGAGTAGAACTGATAGGAAAACTATGTACGCTACTGTGTGAGACAGAAATGTAATCCGCAGAAATTGGGAGGAGGGTGAACATTTTGTAATTTTTTTTGGTTTTCTTTAGTTGCCACTTTAAAAAAAAAATTATTTACAAACTTGGGCATCTGATTGCTAAAGTTAAATTTCTTACGTAATATGTAAGAATATCTTGCTCGTTGTTGTTGTCGTGTGTGTGTTTTGCTTTAATATTCATGCATGTTTCCCGCATTCAAACTGCATATGTAGCTTGTTTGGTGGACAGATACTTTAATTTAACTTTGCAGTTTTTCCGATATAGTGAAGTATTGCTTAGACGCTAACACCTGTTTGGATAAGAGGCACGTTTTTATTTTTCAAAAACTTTAATATGAATTAGAACCCGCATTAGAATGTCTTGTATCTGTTTGCCAAGTTTCTTCCGGCCATCATTTCCTACTGGATCGCAGACATTTTATTATTTATGAATAATTATTACACAGGCAGTTTTCGCTAATCTAAAGTTAACCTCAAGTAAATACACGGTACATACTAAGTACCTCGTTTAAAAAGACACCTGCTGGATGAATGTACTATTAGTACCGGTGTAAAAAAGAAAAGAAAACCTGTCCCCTTATTGGTTATGAGATCAGACCAATCGAGCGCTTGGCTGGGCTAGCAGAAATCACAACCATAGACACGTGCAATTATTATGTGTACTGGAAACGGCGAGGGGCGTGTTTAAGATGGTTGGGAACACCAGTCAGATTTCATGTTGTTGTTTGGACTGCCATTTGTCTAGCAGCGAGGCGCGTTGTAATGTCAGCCTGCAGATTGACAACCTGAGAAGGTAACTGAAGGGACTGAGGCATCCCAGTGTGTTCACGATTTCTGATGTGCATCTCTGCCATCCTTTCTTACTATTGTGGGTGGGTAAGCATTTATTTGTTTCTTTCCAATGGGGTTGGATATTATGAATATTAAACAGAATGGATTAAAATGTAACACAATAAACAATACGACAAACCAAAAGTACATACAACATATATTATAAACTATTAATTTCAATAGTGTTTAAATCATGTGTTCTCAAATTGCAAACCGTTTCTAACTGGGCTTCCAGTTTTTCTTAAATTGTAATGTTGCATCTGTAGGACTTTGTGATGAGTCATCAACGTGTCAGTACAATCCATACACCCTGTGTGCCTGCTCGACCTGCCATGAGTGAGACCCAGTGTCTGAATACCAGTGTATGTTCCGAAGGGGACTTTTCTCATGGATTCTTTGGGAAAGGCCTGGGAATGAAGCCCCCAAAAGATCGGATTGTCTTAATTAGTCTTGCCAGCGTGGTCGTGAAAGGAGAGCCTTTATCAGTGCATCTGAAAAACATCATTACCCCGGTATAGGCACGGCTAATCCTGGTTAAAAATGACTGCTTATTAACTAATGGGATTAACGGCGGCTGTGGTAAATGAAGACGGTGACGTGGGTTCTGGAGGCTGACCTCTGGACCCAGAAAGGATTGGTTGTTAGAAGTTTTATTGGGTTTCTGCCCGCCTGTCTCTGAACCCGTGCGTTATCTCCTACGACTAAGTCTCCGCTGAAGCCGAACGCGGCGCTCTCGGCAAACGCTGCCGGACCCAAGTGTGAGCCTGTGATGTTTTCAGCTCGCTCATTAACCCTCCCTAATCGACGGAAGACCGCCTGCATTGTGCAGAGCTGTGTGTGCGACAGCTTTGGGACAGCTGCTTGCCATCCCACCTTGAATAGCACTTAAAGCTTCTGTCTTCCCAACTTCATAGCATGTGCCCATGTTGCATGAAAAATAAGATGTTTGCAATTTTCTATACCATGTTTAGTCTTGTACAAGACTATGGGTAATGTAACTTCTTTAAAATTCTCAAACTATCGGACTGACTCACAGACGGGTCTAGATTTTTTCTCTTTGTCATATATATTATATTAATTGCATGTCAAACAATGGAAATGCCTGTTATTTTTCTCAGTAAACTAAAAATCTGTTTTGTGTTTGCTTCCTTTTCCAGGTGGAGTGTGGTTCTTAAAGGTCCAAGACGAACGGTAAAGGCTGATTAGTCAAGACGAAGGGTAAAGGCTGATTAGTCAAGGCGAGGGAAAAGGAAACAAAGAGAAATAATCTTGAATACTCTCCCATTGCAGCCTCTCACCCCTTGCGAGTCAGTCTATCTAGACAAGTGGCTAAAAATTTCAAAAACCTGTTTATGTTTAAACAGTTTTTTTTCTTTTTTTGCCTGCAAGACGGAAAAGTCAGCATTTTCGTCATTTTCAAATAAAACCATGATTTCCTCCAGAAATCACAACAGCCCCACCTAGTGTCGAAACAGTGAAAATACAATCTATTGAGAAGAAAAGTTATTAGAAGAATAAAGGAAGAAAGGAAAAAACAAAAACAAAATAAATCTTTTTGTGCTATTATGAGTGATGATAATTCCGACTGTGCCCCAAGCAGTGATCCCAGGGGTGTCGTGGGTGGAGCCGAGAAGGGGAGGGGAGGTGCGGGGTCGCCAGGCCTAAGTGGAAGCTCCTCTTCTTCACGAACTGAGCGCGAGCGAGGGACGGCGTCCGGGCGGCCCAGGGGGCCAAACTCGGATGACACGGATGCCCACTCAAGTGGGAATGACTCCGGAGAGCGGGAGAGCATTGGGCGGGAGGCCTCCAGGGGGCGCCAGTCCACCTGCAGCTCCCGCTTCTCATCCAGCCACAATGGGAAGGACTCCGCCATATTGCTGGAGACGACTGAGAGCAATAAGAGGTGAGGGGTCCAACAGGGCAGATGAATTAGGCGACAGATGGTGTAGTGGTTAAGGTGTTGGAGGTGTAACTAAGTGGTTGTAACTAAGGGTATAAGTTTAAAACAGTTTCTCTCAATACAGAAAAAAATAGCAAAGTGTCATAACTACAGACAAAAATAACCAGACCGTTGCTGGTAAGAAAATTTTTTTATGCAGGCCAGGCAATATATATTACAAAACAGACCTCATCAGAATACGGCAGTCTTATTACAGGTAGAGCAGAATTCAACCTAATGATTTGTTTCTTAGAGGACTCATCTGGAGTGATGTTCATTACTTCCAGTTTACTCTGCTGGCTACTGAAGCAGTTCAGATATATGACGTCTTATCTGTCTTTCTGCATGGCTCCCTATTGTTAGATGGTAAGGTCAGAGTGAGTGAGAGTGAACGAGTGACAGATTTGCCCCTACCTCCAGCTCCAACTCCCAGAGCCCCTCGCCACCCAGCAGCTCTGTGGCCTACAGCCTGCTGAGTGCTAGCTCAGAGCAGGACCACCCCTCCACCAGTGGCTGCAGCAGTGACCAGTCGGCCCGCGTCCAGACCCAGAAGGAGCTGATGAAGGCGCTTCGGGAGCTGAAGATCCGCGTGCCGGCCGAAAGGAAAGGGAAGGGCCGCTCTAGCACGCTGGCCTCCCTGCAGTACGCTCTCAACTGCGTCAAACAAGTGCGAGGTGAGTGTGTGTGTATGGGAGTTCCGAACAGGAAGTGGTCGTCGGGAAAAATTCTCTTTTTTTTGGTATCTGCATGTCATAACAAAGCCGTTGCCTCCTGCCAGTAATTAGCGGCACAGAGGCAGTAAATGACTCGGCTGGCTTTCCGCAGTCCATGGAGCAGCAGTTTTGGATCCTCTCTGCTTGTTATTTAATTAATTAATTAATCTTGCAGGTTTGTGCTTAACACGATATTGCTTGTGAAAGCGTTGAGAAATTCAAAAGTGTTAGCTAAGCTAACCAAGCGTAGGAGTGTGTTTATACCTCTGTATGTGTGTGCACCCCTGTCACAGCAAATCAGGAGTACTATCACCAGTGGAGTGTGGAGGAGACCCATGGCTGCAGTCTGGACCTTTCCACCTTCACCATTGAGGAACTAGACAACATCACGTCTGAATACACCCTGAAAAACACAGTGAGTAAATTTTATGTTTAGTCTTTTGACACCACTTCTCAGCCGACAGGCCCTCTAAACAGTGGAGACCACTCCAAGCCCTGATTGATGGAATAAAACCACTGGGGCTCTTGAGATGAATCATGTAGTGCAATGCGTTATCAGAATCGGGTAATGAAATCGTTAAATCTATCCTCAGCTCTCCCACCCTTGCCTTCTCTTCTTCAGGACACATTTTCAGTGGTCATCTCCTTCATCTCTGGAAAGGTGGTCTACATCTCGCCCCAGGCGTCCTGCCTGCTGCGTTGCAAGCCAGATCGCCTCCAGGGCGCGCTGTTCTCTGAACTGCTGGCCCCACAGGACGTGAGCACGTTCTACAGCAGCACTGCGCCCTTCCGTTTGCCGCAGTGGGCCGCTGGCGCCGGTTCTGGTGAGTGTCCTGCTCACCGTAACGGTGTGGATATCTGTGCGTTGGTTTCCATCTTTAGACCTCCTGGGAGAGGGCCATGTTAACGCAGAGAGTGTGTGCGCCCCTCTCCTCTAGCCACTTCACCCACGGACTGCGCGAAGGAGAAGTCCATGTTCTGTCGCATCATGGGGGGTCGAGAGTATGACGGGGAGGTGCGCTACTACCCCTTTCGGCTGACCCCCTACCAACTTACCCTCCGAGACTCGGATGTTTCCCTGGCACAGCCCTGTTGCCTGCTCATCGCTGAGAGGGTGCATTCAGGATACGAAGGTCTGTCCCCAAGGCTCAACCTGTCGCTTCGGTTCGCCTGGTTCGGTTCTGTTCTGTCTGTGTTTGAGAGGGGCCCTCACTAACCTGCCTCTCTCTCTCTCTTACCCCTACACAGCTCCCCGAATTCCGGCTGACAAGAGGATCTTCACCACCAGCCACACGCCCAGCTCTCTCTTCCAGGAGGTTGATGAACGGTCAGTTTGGGTTCCTGTATTTTAACTCTGTGGGTTCTGAGTGGTTCTGTTTGTACGCGGTTCCCATGCGTGCAGCGTCAATTTACATTAGGCTGTCTTACTGGCAGGGCGGTGCCCTTGTTGGGATACCTGCCCCAGGACCTGGTGGGGACCCCAGTGCTGCTGTACCTGCACCCCGAGGACAGGCCCATCATGGTGGCCATCCACAAAAAAAGTGAGTCCCTGTGTTCAGATTTCTTCAGCTTTGTTCAAAGGCTCCTTGGCACAAAAAGTACAAATGTGTGCTGCCAACACAAATAAAAAAAACACTGGAATTTAGCTGTCACGCACTATATTGTTCTTAAGAAGGTTAATACCAAAAAATGTAATTTTTATAAATTCTATATGAATCAAAAGAACTCTGGAAGGCAGCATTTCTAGGGAAAGTCATAAAATGATAACACTCCGTTTCCCGTGGTGCCGGTGTTGTCAACGTCTCTGCCTTTCCCTTCCCAGTTCTGCAGTTTGCTGGACAGCCATTCGACCACTCGCCCCTGCGCATGTGTGCCCGCAGCGGGGAGTACCTCACCATTGACACCAGCTGGTCCTCCTTTGTCAACCCGTGGAGCCGCAAGGTAGCCTTCATCGTGGGCCGACACAAAGTTCGGACGTGAGTTCCCAGCCTCCTCCGGTTCTGCTGCATGGGTCTCCCGTATGGCCGAATGTACTTCTGGTGTCCCTGTAGGTCTCTCTCTTTCTCTCTCTGTCTGCGTCACACTGCCTGTCTTTGTGTCTACCCTTCTCTCTATCCATCTGCTTCTCTCTGTATGGTCTTCCATGTTGTGTAACCCTCCCACCACCACACTTATCCCACGCTAACCCATTTTGCCCTGTCCAGGAGCCCCCTGAATGAGGACGTGTTCAGCCCCCCACGGGGTGGGGAGGGGCCGACCATGGTCCCAGAGATCCACCAGCTGAGTGAGCAGATCCACCGAATTTTGGTGCAGCCCGTTCACACCAGTGGCCCCTTGGAGTACTGCGGCGCTGGAAGTAACGGCTCCCAAGAGCAGCACCTGAGCGTGGCCTCCTCCAGCGACAGCAACGGGGTGGCTGTGGAGGAGATAATGCAAACGTGCAAACCGGTGAGCACGCGGGACGCCCGATTGATCACGTAGAGCTCTCACACATAGACAGGTGAATGTACACACTCAATCACAGCCAGAAAAAAAACGTGGACACCCCTACGGCCTCAGGCGCACAGACACAAGGATGAGACCCAATCTCTCAGGCATCCTGAATGCTCTTTTCCCCCAGATGACCTTCCAGCAGATCTGCAAGGATGTCCACACGGTGAAGGCCAACGGTCAGCAGGTCTTCATCGAGTCGCGCAATCGTCCCCTGCCCCGCAAAAACGTCAATGCAGGTGAACACGGAAAACACAGTCCCCAGATCTTTCTTTCCTATTCTCTCTCTCACACTCGCACTCACACTTACACACACTGAGACACACTCTCTCTCTCACACTCGCACTCACACTTACACACACTGAGACACACTCTCTCTCTCACACTCGCACAAACTAATCCACTCTCTTTCTATGTTCTGGTGCAGTGGTGGCTCTGAACCCTGTGACACCACCGGTGGTAAAATCCCCAGAGGAGGGAATCAAAAAGGCCCAGATGCAGTCAGTGAGGACAGAACCCCCGTCCACTTATTCTTACCAGCAAATCAACTGCCTGGACAGCATCATACGGTGTGTGTGTGTGTGTGTGTGTGTGTGTGTGTGTGTGTGTGTGTGTGTGTGTGTGTGTGTGTGTGTGTGTGTGTGTGGGCTCTCTGGAAATAAGAACTGTTCTTAATAGTGTCAGATATTTCAGGTTTTTATAACATGTGGGTTTCTGTGGTGTCTGGGTTGTATCAGGGAGTGAATTTGTAGCTCTGGGTGGCTGAAAGGAAGACCGGCGAGTCATTACTCATTGCTGCTGTGCTGTGGAGAGGGAATCATTCCTGGGCTAACAGTGTCACTTCCATTCGGCCGTAGCTACCTGGAGAGCTGCAACGTGCCAAACACGGTGAAGAGGAAGTGCGGCTCCTCCTCCTGCACTAGGTCGTCCTCCTCCGATGACGACAAGCGGAAGGAGCCCTCGGCCGCTGTTGAAGGTACGCTGGTGCGCTTGGGGATCCTGATGTGGTCCTCCCTCCCCCCGGCCATCAAACCTGCCGCGAAGAGAGCAGCGGTCTTTACAGAAAAACATCGTCGTGTCAGTACCTCCTAGCTCCTGCAGGGGGAGCGGGCACAAATTGAGGATTGTTATTGTTTAAGTTAGCATGTGTCCTTATGCCGCAACAGCAGTGTAGCGTAGGAGTGTGTGGAAGGAATTTGTGTGCATGTAAGGAATGTGTGCGAGCATAGGGATCTGTCGGTGCCACTCACCAAGGCATGTCTGAGTGTGTGTGTGTATATATGTGGTTGTTTGGTGGCGCAGGTATGGCAGTGACCCTTGATGCTGACGTGGGGCCCAAGGGGGGGCCCCAGGGGCCGGCGCACCCACTGGCCCCTCTGGCGCTGCACTGCAAGGCGGAGAGCGTGGTGTCGGTTACGTCCCAGTGCAGCTTCAGCAGTACCATCGTCCACGTCGGTGATAAGAAGCCCCCCGAGTCAGGTACTCGCTGTCTGTGTCTGCCTGTCTGCCAGTTTCTGTGTGTCTGTCTCTGTCTGCCTTTATTCCAGTATGTCAGCCTGTCTGTACAGTCAGTACTGGAAGCCAGTAACTTTGTTCTTCGGGAGTTAATTGTCTAATAAGGCGGACAACTGATGGACTAATCCAACACATTGTCCAGAGAAGTTCCTCTTTACAGTACATTTAGACACTATTTGGAAAAAGATTTTCATAAGTCTCTTATTTAATCTCTCCCTATGTTATTCAGAATGCTTTAACTTTTCAATGCTTCTTTACTTTCTGCCAGACATTGTGATGATGGAGGAGGTGCCACCTACCCCCAGTGTTGCCCTTCCCACACCAGCCCCTCCCGCAGCTGCAGCCCCGGCCACGCCCAGCCCCGCCGCTACCGAGAAGGACAGCCGGAGGGGCAGCGTTGGGCGGCTGGGCCTGACCAAAGAGGTGCTGTCGGCCCACACTCAGCAGGAGGAGCAAGCCTTCCTCTGTCGCTTCCGGGACTTGAGCCAGCTGCACGTGTTCGACCCCTCCTCTGCCCCCCAGCGCAAGCACCCGGCGCCGCCCTTTGCTAAAGGTTAGGGCACGGGGGGTGGGGGGTTCAGTACTGCTTTTCTGTTTTTTGTCTGATCCTTTTGTAAAACAAAAAGTTGATATATGAGATAGATAGATAGCTAGAAATTAACCTATATATATCTTCTTTCTGTCCAGCAGGAGTGCGCAGTTCTCGAGATTATCCGGCCGTGGGCAGCAGCGGTCGCCGGCGGGGCCGTGGGGGCAAACGGCTTAAACACCAGGCATGCCAGCAGGGCGGTTTGCCAAGGCATGGGAGTGTGCTCTCCAGCTCTGCTGTAAGGGTGGAGGACCTGCCGGCCACTTCATACCCCCTGCCCCAACACATACCCCTGGGGCCCCAGACCTCCTCATCCTCTTGGCCCACCTCTGTGGGCTCCCAGGCCAGCTTCCCATCAGTGCCATACCCCCCCGGTGTCCTGCCCCTCTACCCCCTCTATCCGTCACTTTCTGGGCCTGAGCCCCTTCAGGCTGGCTTTCCCAACCAGTCTGTCCTCCGCTACCCACTACAGACGCCGTCGTTGCCACCTTTGGTCCCTCCGATGATGGCTTTCATCCTGCCCAATTATATGTTCCCCCAGCTCAACCCCTCCATGCCCCAGCTCAACCCCTCCATGCCCCAGCTCAACCCCTCCATGCCCCAGCTCAACCAACCTATTCCTTCTGTACCCCAGCACTTTTACAATCCCAACCCCGTGATGCCTTTCCTGGGAGGGACACCTGTGTCCCAGATAGCTGGCCTTCCCCCAGCTGCCCCTACACTGACTTCACGGGCGCTGTCGCGCTCTTGCACCCCCCAGTCCTGCAGCCAGCCGCTGGCTGAGCGCGAGGGTGCAGAATCACCCCTCTTCCAGTCCCGGTGCTCCTCGCCATTGAATCTGCTGCAGTTGGAGGAGTTGCCGTGCAATCGTCTGGAGGTCCCTTCGTCTCAGCAGACTCCACCCCCGGTTGGAGGGGTTGGACAGGATTGGACAGGGAAACAAGGGGTGCAAGACTCAGCCCACAGGAAGAGTGTGGCGGGTGAATCCAAAGAAACTGAGAACGTGAGTGCTTAGTTTGACTGTCACGATTTTAGTAAGGAGTTACAGAAACGGTGAACAGATTCTCTCTGCAACTACTTGACGATAGCTGTAGCCTTTGAGGACCATTCGTCCTGCTAACATCTGCCATCCACTGCTCCTTCCTCCAGGGGGAAGCAAACGAGTCGTCAAATCAGGACGCAATGTCCACCTCCAGTGATCTGCTGGATCTGCTGCTGCAGGAAGACTCCCAATCAGGAACCGGTTCTGCTGCCTCGGGCTCTGGGTCCTCAGGCTCTGGTTTGGGTTCTTCCGGCTCCGGCTCTGGCTCCAACGGCTGCAGCACGTCAGGCAGTGGCACAAGTGAGTACCAGACCAGATCTGTTTCCCATCCACACTTACTCTCCCTTACAGACACACACGCACTATGCCTAGACCCTTTTCAACGTCCTCAACTTTTACCTCTGACTTCAGGGAGCAGCAGCAACACGAGTAAGTACTTCGGTAGCATCGACTCGTCTGAGAATGACCACTCCCGGAAGCAGCCAGCAGGGGGAGCCGGGGATGAACAGTTCATGAAGTACGTCCTGCAAGACCCCATCTGGCTCCTCATGGCCAACACAGATGAGAAAGTGATGATGACTTACCAGCTGCCCGTCAGGTGCGAATATGGTCAGCGGCGCCGGGTGTAAACGTGGCGTCAGGTAGATGGGATGATTGGTAGGCCCTGTCGGCTGTATTCTCATACCCCGCTTTTTCGCCCCTTACTGTGTGACAGGGACAGGGACACCGTCCTGCGGGAGGACAGGGAAGCCCTGAGGACCATGCAGAAGCACCAGCCGCGCTTTTCGGACGAGCAGAAAAAGGAACTGAGCAAAGTCCACCCCTGGGTACGCACGGGCCGCCTGCCGCGGGCCATTAACATCCCGGTGAGTACTGACACCAGGGCCCGCTGATACCCAGCACTACCGCACAGCTGCTCGTGGTTCTTCTGGGGAAAAATATTGTAGGTTTTATAATTAGCTGTTATTATACTTATAACTTATTTATTTCAATAAAGCCTAACAATCCACAGAGGTTTCTATATGACTTGTTTCCAGTTGTGATCACTGAAAAAAGTTTTGGTTTGGCCATTATTTGAATGTAATTAGGCACAGAATTGGTAGACGTCAATGACGGGAAGTGTGCGTCCACCAACTGCTTCCCCTTCATGTTCCACAGGCGTGCATTGGGTGCGTTTCACCACCTGCTCTTCCGCTGGCCACGCCCTTTGACGTGGAGATTCACGACATGGAGCTCAGTGGCGTGCTTGAGGCGCATGAGGAGGGCCCGAGACCACCGCTGCCGAAAACCCCCTTCGCCACCGTTCTCCGCCCCCGGCCTGAGATCGCGATGGAGGAGGAAGGGGAGGAGGAGGAGGAGGGGGAGGAGGCTTACAAGAGAGCTGCCGTTCATTGCAACGACCAGGAAATGGCGATGGCGGAGGAGCACGGAATGACCTTGCCGACGGTAGAGGGGAAAGAGGCCAATCTGACTGCAATGGCCCATTGACACGAGGGAGGGGATGTATGGGCCCTGAAAGCTGTTGGACTTCCAGCGATTGCTGTGTTTAATACAGATTCCTGTCCCCACGCCCTTGGCCATAAGTGGGGGGCTGAATGAGGTCGTCTTTAACTTGCACCTTAACCATTGTGTTAGCTACTGGCTAGCCAGTGGCTGTTAGCATGGCGACTTGCTGTGTATGTTCACGTGCCCCTGGAGTTTGTCCCATAGGGTGCACAGTGTTTGGCTAGCAGTGACCCCCCCGAGCTTCAGTGGCGTGCTGTCGCATGCTCGGTGTATGTCCAGGGGAGATGTACTGAAGTCCAGCTCAGTGGTTATAAGCATATTTTTGTTGTGTCTTTCAAATAAACACACACACACACACACATATATATATATTTTATATATATAGTGGCAGAAAAATAAGTCACACAAAAACAAGTAACTACTGTGAAAAAGGTACTTTCGGATAAAAAAGGATGAAAAGAGATTCCATATTCCTTTTCAAATGACCTGCTGGTGAGAGGCCAGAAACGGAGGACTTGGGGGGGGGGGGGTATGATAACCATTTGTTCTCAGACGTGGTCTGATGATTATCCTCCTTAATGGTTTTCCAGATATACATGTGCTTTGTTTTTAATGAAAAATTCAAAATGTATACATATGGTGTGAATTATGAAAAAAGACAAAAGAATGTGCTACAAGTACTTGCTTCTTTCTCCCTTATTCTTACCTTCACCCCTATTACACAATGTATTGGTTTGTCCCATGGTGATAGTTACCTCTTTGGGTAGTTCCATTCCCCTGGGATGCGACGATGTGTGCAGACTCAGTTTTATCAAACCTCTACATATATTTAATTGCCGCATTTAGTATTATATCATTGGTTTTTTCTCAAACATTTATGGTGAATACTTTATTGATTTAAGTTTAAGTGTATTATATTACATACCTTAAAACTGGCGCAGCCCTGATTTTCTCATATTTGTTTTAGTCTGGGATATTTAAAAAAGATATTTGTCTAAGTGTTTCCCTGCAGCTATTGGACAGGATTGCATTATACTGAACAAAAAAAAAAAAAAAGATTGTACATTTTGTTATCCGTTGGGTCAGACCAAATTTTCAAAGATTTATTTATTTTATAAATACAAAGTTTATTTTTGTATTTTACAATCGATATGCCGTCTTTTTCCGCTTATGCAGCGCTAGGTGTGTTCATATAAATTTGGGAGCAGAAAAAAAAACTACTCCTATTTTGTAGGAGTGGAAATGGTCGTGCGTTCCAATGGTAACGGCACTGTAGGAGCGATATTCTTGCTGAGTGAGAGAGAATTCTAGGAGATCATTTTTTTCTAGCGCCAGTTTTAGTTTGGCGGAGCGAGGAGGCGGGGCACCGACACTTGGGTGGAAAACTGCCCCTGTTGCCAGAGCTGCAGGACGACGGGCTACATGTTTAGACTTACTGTGGACAAGCACTGCCACAGAAACGGTTGTTGCCAAGGGAACAGGAGGCTTCAGTGAGAAGGCTGAGGAATGCATATGTGAGGAAGGTTCAGTAGCCGTGACGCAGGATGTGAGGTCTCGAATGTAGGACTGAAGAGCATAGACTGGCTAGACCTTGAGAGGTTTGAGTGAGGTGTGGACTGGGTTAGACTTAATCTCTGTGAACCTCCCTCATCTGTAATGTGATGGAGCCCTTCCTTTGAGAGTGGGCTCTATAACAGTTTGTCCATGTTCTGGTGATTTTTCTAAATAAAAACAAAACATGATGTAACACTGAGTACGTGGGTTTTTAATTTTGTCGGGTGTACTTCTTTTCTTAACGTGATGTTCAACAATTTGGAAGACAAAATCTGAAATCTGTTTTCCATTTTTGTCGCAGTGTATCTTCTGCTGTTAGGTTCTTATCTAACGTAATATATTTTACTTTCCTAAAATCATATTGATATTGTTTATTTTAATGCCGGCACACTGAATTGTTTTTATTTTTATGTTTTTCCCCATTTTTCTTTAATGCGCCTTGGCTCGTCGATACGACTCCCACCACCACACGGGAGGAGAATGAAGAAGCGAAACCTGTCTCCAATTCTCATCGCCTCCTCTCAACAGCACTCTCAGCCTCCAGGTTCCCAGGAACATGGTCGAACTACTGATTTAACCCTCCCCATCAGGATCCCGGTCGAGCTACTGATTTAACCCTCCCCATCAGGAACCCGGTCGAGCTACTGATTTAACCCTCCCCATCAGGAAACCGGTCGAGCTACTAATTTAACCCTCCCCATCAGGAAACCGATCGAGCTACTGATTTAACCCTCCCCATCAGGAAACCGGTCGAACTACTGATTTAACCCTCCCCATCAGGAAACCGGTCGAACTACTGATTTAACCCTCCCCATCAGGAAACCGGTCGAGCTTCTGATTTAACCCTCCCAATTCTGGGTTGTATTATTCCATTGCTGTGTATTCTTAGTTCTCAGGCTTGTGTATTTAATGACCAGTTCAGTAACCTTTTTTTAAATCTGTTAATTTTTTCTTTGCTAAAAGTCAGTGCATGGTTTGGCTAGTTATTGTCTTCTTTAACCTCCACAGTTGACAGAAAAAGGTGAGGTTTGTTGGAGGGCACAGTGGTGTTGCTGTTCCAGTCCTTGTGGGAAATATCTGGGCAAAGGAAAAACAAAGGCAGATAGGTGATAAAACAGAATAAGCAAAATAAAAAGAACGGTAATTGTTTACTTATTATATTGTAAAATTGTGTGGAAGCGGCCGGAGACAGGAACACAAGGGAGGGTTTTTGCCTTTTATTTTGTTAACTCGGAACAAAACAAGAATTTAACTGAAAAACTGAGAAAACTCAAATGAACTGGCTATGTTCAGGAAATAACATATTTTTAACCATTTACCTCTTTAAATAAACATTTAAATGTTTACACAGCTAACTAATCCAGCTAAACCCCCCCTGCACTGCTGGCACTCTTTAGAGGTCTTAATTGTTAGCGCCTAAGTGCGATTAACACCGGTAAACCCATACATAGGTGCACAAACAGATGCTGTTATGGGGGCGTTGCCCCACAGATTGGCTGTCCCTCCAGTCAACCCTGTGCGTGTCGTCAGGGCTTGAGCAGATGTCGATATAGAGAGGGACCTACATGGCCAGCTCATTGAGACGCAGTTGAAGTTTGCCAGGACGGCCCTAGAAGGCACTGAATAAAAGGGTATGGCTAAATGAAAATGTAGAGGCAATGTAAATGAGGCAATTCAACAACAAAAATGTTTGAAAAACATGAGTACGCAGTTATTCATTTATTTCCCAGTAACCCCTTAATCCACTTAATGAAATGTGCTGGTGCCTAACAAGGCAGACACAGAGCAGGAGGCAGGGAAAAGCTAGGACAGAAACTGAGCAATTACACAATTACACAATTACACAATTACACACACACACACAAAACAATCATTACGAACCTAGCTGTTGAGGTATAAAATGAGGTTATTAGGTTTAGTTTTTGTATACACGTAAACAAATGGTGAAAATGAAAAATATCAATATTCTTAAATGAAATGACCCCTTTCCACCCACACTCAAACCAGCCATCCAAACACAGTGTTGTGTGTGTTATGTCTCCTGCAGAATATTTACTCGGAACTAAACTCACCCGGGGAGAAGAAGCTTCAATTGATGGTTTACTGTTGCTAGCTTAACTTGGGTCCAGTCCAGGGGTGTGTGTTTTTTTGTGGTTCATAATAAAAAATAGGGTTTAAACTGTCCTTCAAAAATAGCTTTTGAAAATAAAGATAGTTATCCTTTAAGATTATAGCATTGCTGTAACAATACATGATCCTTCAATGTATAAAGACATAGACACAGATGTTGATGACTATGTTGGGAAGTATTTTGGAATGTATCACAAGAGAATCTTTCTGCTTACACTATATTGACATTGGAATGCATTTTCTTTAAAAAATCTGGCTGATTTGCTTTCTGCTTCTCGCTGGGAAAAATCCTGATAAAGGGAAATAGGACACCAGCGCATGCAGGAATTCAATACTGGGAGGTGGGGTGCATTGAAACACAAATTACCCGGGTGCAGAGGACGCTGTCTTTTTGGAAATGACCTATGGCATGCATTCCGGGAAGGAAAATGATTGGAGGAACACGGGGGGTGGCGGCAGCAGTGGAGGACTTGGTAAACTTCCGACTGGAATGTTACAGGGCGGACAGGCCATGCGAAGGAGGAGAATACCTTGCTTATACATGGAGGAAGGGGGACCAGAGACAGAGTCAGAGTAAAAAAGAGTGAGCCTTTTTGTAACCAGGAGAGAGTGTAAATGTATGTGAGGGAAAACAGCCACTTTGCAAAACCGCAGCCTCCACCCGCTTCCATCGCGGCTTCGGGCACAAGGTTCCCCTCCACTAAAAGAATCGTTCAGTGACATTTTGCAGCCTCTGTTGCACACATTTGTTGTGCAGACATAAACACATGTCCACACGCGCACACACTCACACACGTATGTACATACAAAACATTTTAAAAAGCCAAATTTTGGGGCCTACCGCAGTGGCCTCCTCGCCGAGGACAATGGACAGAAGCTAACTCAACCCGTGACATTGACAGAGCTCCATGCTGCACTTGCTTGCACTCGAACTTTAAACCACGGGGCGCTCCTTTTGATTCGAAACATTTCACAGCACAAAGGCGTCAACGTGAATGACGGCGACGACCTTGGTGAGCTAGGACGAAGATCTCAACAGACTTTAGTGACTGCAGTGACGTGCTTGCCACATCCACAAACCCCCAGACGGTGTCTGCTTCTAATGACACGTTTGACAGCATGTCCAGATGTCACTAAAAACAATGTCATGTCATGTGTGACAATGTCATGAAAATCACAAGAGGTGACAAGGTTTATATTAAATTGAAACTTTGAATTTCTGTTTCTTTGGGAAATGTGTTATTTCGACTCAGGCTTTTACTTACAGATGCCATTTTCAAAGTGGATTGCAGATTTAACTGAGCAGGAAAACAATTCTCCTGCTATGTGGTTTTGGGCTCAACTTTGTGTAGGAAGTGTAATGAGTGTTGGTTTTTTTTTCCCACTCAAAATACATTTTTTGTTTGTCTCATCTTGACATTAAAGAAAAGCGTTACGTAAGTTAAAAAAAAGAAGTAACATATAATTGGATTTGGACATGTTGTTATCTTTGCGTCTGCACTCGAAAACATTTACATTGTTTACGGTAAATATGGTAAACATTTTTATGGTTTACTTAATTTAATTTTGGATGTCTGAAGCCATTATACACCTTATTGTGGCCAAAGGGAAGCGAACCACCTTAAAGGACATCTGTTCTGTTTATTAACCGTGGTCGGATGATGACAGAGAATTCCACAGTGATGTATTGTCCAGACATTTCCAGAGTTTCCAAACTTTTATTCTAAAGTACAAATCTACTTATAAAGCTAGACAAAAAAATAAAACAATAGCGGGAATTTCTGAAGTCACATGCAGACATAGGCACACACACACACACACACACACACACACACACACACACACACACACACACTGCTGGGCCAACATTAATATGGGACACCATCTGGCAATAATTAAACCATTCCTTCCCCCTCTCAGTCCCCACTCTCTCTCTCTCTCTCTCTCTCTCTCTCTCTCTCTCTCTCTCTCTCTCTCTCTCTCTCTCTCTCACACTCTCACCC
>JAOYSI010001013.1:0-17559 GCA_025775065.1 Hiodon alosoides
CCGTAGTCAGGTCTTCGGTTACATCTATAGTTGAAACTTCATTTAATGTCGTATCAAGGTCATCAGTGACAGCTGATTTGGTGGTCTCTGCAATTATTGTAGTAAGATCTTCAGATACATCTATAGCAGGAACCTCCACTGTATTTGTGGCTTCCGTCTCAGGTTTCGAAGAAACTTCTATCATTGCTGTATCAGGGGACTCAGGAGTTGGTATAGGTGTATTTGTTTTGGTTGTAATGGCTGAATCACTCACAGCTGTAACTGCACCTTCATCAGCATTTGTCGTGAACATATTAGCAGTTTGTACACTTGTCATTAGATCAAGAGAAGAGAAGTCTGTCGTAGATGTCGTAGACGTAGTTCTAGTAGTTTTTAGAGTTGCAGCTGTAAAAAAATAAATGTACAATTACTGATTTATTCAAGGAAAAAACATATTTTAGTATTCAGACAATAAATAAGCCTGAAACTTACCAATAAGTATATACAGCAGAGGACTCATTTTTCTGGTTATCTTATAATCAATCATTCTTTACTGTATGAAATGGACTGAAGAACCTGAAGGACTCAAACATATAAATTAAGAGAAGTAAATTGCAAACACATCTTGAAACAAGATAATTAGGAACACAAGCAAATATAGATCTACATTCCAAAAACGTTTTGAAAATAAAAAACTCTTTAAACCGTATCTGTATCACTTACTAATACGGAAGAAAATCAGAACTTTATCATCATTAATACACCATTGGATTCCCCCGTTAAGGCCAGTAAAAAATGAATAGTAAAAATATGCCAACAGATAAAGCTCTGAAGTTTTGAAAGCACATTTGTGTTCCATTCACAAGTTTTGACGGTTTTTTAAGGCGAGAGAATGCAGGTTACTGATGTGAGAGCGTGGGAGACTTTTCCTGTCATGGTTTAGACCAGGTCACAAAAAAAAAAGAGTCTTTAGCAACCAGAAAGGTCCCAACTTTGAACCCCACACTGACATACCCGCTGTACCGAGGGGCCAGACACAGAGAAGAGCAGGTAGCACCAGCCCTACATATCCACCATGCTCCACAGGGGCCACGCTTACCCTGGGGGCCCCAACTCGGAGAGAAAAAGACTGACTACTCTAGGGAATTTACTGGCTCAGTACTTATGCCCCTGCTGGTTGTCTAACCCATTGTTGAGAGGGCGATTGAGCGTATCAAGATGGAGGTCATCAGGCCCTTGTGACGCTCTTTCCGAGAGTGTCAACACACCATAATAGTGGTAGAATACATCACCAAATATCCTGAGACAATTCTTCTGGGACCTATTTCAACCCTACATGTTTTTTGCCGTTCAGGAGATACCCCTAGCCTCGACCAGGTATTCACTCTTGACTTCCTTTCACTAGGACATCGCTAAGGAGGTTTTGGGGCCGGTTTTCTGATGTTTGCTCGCCTATTTAAGGCTATATTGAGCTCCTGCAACACAGTACCCTATCAAATACATGGTATTCCAATGGGGCCAAATTTAGCACAGTTGAAATTACATAAAAAAGCGTAGTTACACTCTAAATAATTTTTTCACCTTAATTTTTTGAAAAAAATTACATTCTACGTTCGATTTGCTCAGAAGGGGAACTATTTTCTCTTGCTAAACTCACACAGCCAAAGGTCACTACAACCTATTTCACCCATTGGCGTTTTTTTTCAACATTAGCAAATCAGCATGACTTGAATAGAGTTCACGTAGTGAAAACTTTGTCATAAGAAAGAACATTATTATTTAAGAGCGAGAAACTATTTTTTATACAACTTTATACATATAATGATAGGGCGGTGTGTATTTTCCAGCATTTTGCAAGTTGTGATCCATCTTAATTAAATTAAGATGTTGGACTATCAATTGAGGCTTGGGCTAGGCAGGATACCAGTTTTTCAAATATTCTGGGTATGTGATCGCCAATACTGTAAAATTTCAAATTTCCTATTTGTTTTTAAATTTTGTAATTACACATTCATAGCTAGTTATTCGGAAAACAACAGTCAATTATGTGTTGCAAAGAGAAACTAGGTTAAACTTTTTGGAACGAAAGGGCTTCAGCCAACATGTTGAAAAAAATGACTTTGCACTGACATGTAAATTTGCTATCAAGAAAACTGAACAAACCAAACGAAAATTAAGCAACCAAAATCTCAGATGAAGGCTCAAACTGGTAACTGTTCAATGAAGCAATTATAGCGTAATAGCATAATATATCTGCCACATAACTCAAATCTACAGCCTTGGCGGTTCTAGTTAACGTTATAAAATTTACCATTATTTTTTTCATATCTTACTAGTCTCTAAGCCAGGTGTATGTACCCCTGGTTGAGAAACATAAGTTTAGGGTTACACAACTTTTTTTTTTAAATAAAAATGTTAATTTTCCTTTCCTTTGGTGAAACAGTAGTACATTTGCATTTAAAAGACAATCATGGCTTAAAACTCATTTAACACAAGTAACCCACAACATATTAAAATATTCCTTAATTTGTAAAAACAATACACTTTACATCAGATAAATTTGGGGTGTATAGCAAATTATTCTTTCATACCCCACAGAAAAAGACACACATCATGTGGAATCCCTTAAATATGTAATATTCATATTTAACAAGGAATAAAACAAGGACACAAAATAACTCATTCAATACATTTACCAAAACATCTTAAAATGGTCTCACTTACCTAGGTTTGCTATGAATTGATTTTTTCCGTTTATAATCTATATTGTCTTATATGTGAGCATAATTCTATAGACTTTCACTGGACCAGACTGGTTTGATACGTAATTTTTCCAGCTCAAATATTACCCGTTTCTTAAAAGCCTACACAAATGATACGTCAAAGTGACGTCAAAAGTATTTTCCAACATGTAAATGCTCTACATTTTTTTGGTCATTATGTTTGGTTCTCTCAACATTCCTTTTTATATGCAAATGATGACCTTTTGGGATCAACGGATCCACCCGTATCGAAAGAGAAGGTTAAGGTTGGAGACGAAAGAAGGACTTACACTGCTGTGGATCTGGTCCAACTGGATGGCGAAATCTCCTGTCTTCTGTAGCTATTTTTGTATGCTACTTATTGCTGCTGATGGGGCATAATTTGCGGCAATACAAAATTAGTTTGTTCTCATCTGCCTTGCTCTTAATTTTTGGCTTCTTTTTTCCTCCCATTCAGCAGCAGGAATCTAACGGCATGTCTGACGGATTGTCATCCCTCCAGCCGTGCACAAGGTCCCGAAGCCGACCCTCTTTTTATTGAGCTTACTGGACTATTATCTGTTAATCGGCTGTTGTTTAATTCCCACAATTTTATATTCCGGGGTTTATCTGGTAGATTCAACCTGTTAGCGGCGAGATCCCGGGATGATGGCACACCGTGCTTGGGGATGTCACTTTCTATTAAGCACCATGACAACTCGCTAACCTTGTTTTCCTCTTATTAAACCACACAGCAGGCAGCCTGAAAGGACCACACCTGCTTTGCGCTTGGCAGCTGGTCTGCACTTTCACCTCAGATCACATTAACCAGCTGGATTCTCTATATTCAGTAATAAACATTTAATAACAACAATCAAAATGACAATAAATAATAATATATACCGTTGTAAAAATGAATGTAATGTGACTGACGTGTGAGCAGTGGTGGATGTGTTCACTGGTTTTAGTTCTAGATTGTATCAGACGGCGTTAAGGAATGCTTTCTTTTTTGTCTGAAACTGCATTTAGATCTCATTACTCACAAAGATCATTTGTAATAGACTTTTGTGTCTACAATGGTAGGACCTGCTAGTATTTGAGAAATCACGGCCAAGCATAATTCTACAAATGGGTTTAAGCATCGTCAAACATTTCTTTACAATAAAATATTACTGTTTAAAGTACTTTTTACTGTAGTAAAAAATCGAACTTTTATTTAGAGTAATTGGACTTCATTGAAGCTGGTGGCCACAGCAGTGGACTACTTCGTTCCAGTGAGGATCAAGCGCTCATTCACCCAGAGGTATTTGTCCGAAGTTAACACTTAGAACTAAAGACAATTTAGCTGTGTGGCTGGCTGTAGTGTTAAAATGTCCCCCATTCCGTAGTTTAACTTCAGTAAACTAGCCATAAACTAGCCATTCTTTCGGTAAAATGAGCCAAATCTTGACAAATTTACATAATTTCATCCCCAGGGATCTCACACAGTAGTGTGGGGCAGAAAACAGGTAGTGAATTTGAAAGCCTATGAGGTCCATTGGCAGCTGTGTACCCAACAAGGATATCAAAACAAACACACACCCACACACAAACACGCCCACACACACACACACACACACACACCGATGCACACATACACACTCATGCACACACACACACACACACACACGCAGAAAAATAGATACTATCACTTTTTTAGCGGAACCATCGAACAACCCAATGCCAAAGTAAGCTTTAAATGTT
Source organism: Hiodon alosoides (assembly GCA_025775065.1). Taxonomy (NCBI): domain Eukaryota; kingdom Metazoa; phylum Chordata; class Actinopteri; order Hiodontiformes; family Hiodontidae; genus Hiodon; species Hiodon alosoides. Next base: position 4,464 of record JAOYSI010001013.1, read on the forward strand.
TATACATAACCGATAAAGCTTGCTGCATTGTATGTGCAGACTTAACTACAATTTAATCTTGTGCATTCTTTGAGACATTAAATTTACACTATGTTAAATATCTAATATTAATAAAGTAAAGTTGTGTAGCGTACTAGTAATAGAAATTGGATATTTAACCAGAAGTTTTATGAGACAAAAAAAGGAGAAGTATAGCTATATGAGGTTCAAATGAAAAATCCTAAATCTATAATATAAGTCTATAATATTTTTTCTGCTTACATTTCTTAACTGGGCCATTTAAGATGTATAATTGATTTTTATCATTTTTGTTATCAATTTTCCCACTATTACAGAAGCACTCAGATCAGTGGGGGGAGTGGGTTTTTGCAGTAGCTGAGGGTAGAAGGGTGCTCATTTATTCATAAAGAAGTTACATTACTCATTACATAGACTGTAAGAGACAGTGAGTGGGAAGGATGCAAGTGAGTGAAACAATCTGATGAGTATTGTGATTTAAGTCATCGACAACAAAATTGTGATAAGTGCAATATTCCCACTTGGAGTAATTTGGACACTTGCTGCACCCATCGATTTTTGTGCTTTTATACTTTGAAAAATTTATGAATATTTGGTCACCAAAAAAAAAAAAAAAGAAAGCAAGGAAAAATTATTAAAAGAATGCTAAAACATATATTTTGTATTTTGTATTTTAGTTTTTGCAGACAGTGTACATCTATTTTATGATACAAATAATCTACTGACATATTTTACTTCTAATTTTAGTAGAGACACTTATTCGAAGAGATCATTTCAGCTGATATGGGTGGGGTAGAGAAGACAGGAGGCTAAAGAACTTCCTGCATTGGTAGATACCAAAGCGATCTAGCGCAGATATGGGGTTGGATCAGTGGCAGTAGATTGCCGAGTGCTGTTCTGAAACCTCCTTGCAACTGAAATTGGAAGCCTGACATGAAAGAAGACAAGGATGCATGAGTGAAAATATTTTGGGGCTTCAAAAATCACTCAAGCCTGAAGAAAACACCTGTCACATTGTGCACATTGTCACAAGGTCTTTGAGTATTTTTAAACCTCATTGATGGAGAAAAATGGTGCAAATCTAGTTCTACGGGTTTCTTGATATTCAGTTACATATATAGCCACAGCTTTACCTGGCAGATTCAGACTTCCAAAGAAAGATCAGGAAAGACACGTATTTGTACTTGATTATATGGCAGAGCAACATGTGAACAAATGTACAGAAAATGACTGATGCACCCTGTTATGTTCAGAGTTTCTGTGTTCGATGTTACAGGGGTGACGTAATGGGGAACTGTGGGATATCGGTGAATAGTTCCTAGGGGGCAGTTTTTGGTTAAGGACACAGGGGTATGGTCATAGTAAAAGACGCACGTGTTAGTGAGTGTCTTGTTCTGACACTTAATAAACAACGATGTTTATAAGTACACGAGTCTTGCGTCCTACCTGACACAACACACCCAACGTTCATTATTGTTAAAATCTTTTTGTAAAAAATATTATTTTTTGATCTTTTTTTATTATTAGCGCGAAATAATGTATTTATTTATTCCATTAGCACTCTCCATTGTGCATTTAGATACCGGCATTTACTACCACCTCTCCTGGTCGATCTGTTAATCTCCTTTGTTTGGCTAAATCTTATGGTGAGATTTTGGCGATCACTGTTCGGTTTTTGTTTGTTGTTAACCTTTAACATGGCCAGGAAGGCATATCGTTTCTAAAGAATGTTTTCAATGTGTCGTGCACAGTTTGCAGGAAGAAATGCCTTTAAAGGGCATAAAAGTCCTTTTATGTAGACGTAGGCATTCTTTAAAGGCATTCCTTTGCTATTCCTTCCTGCGAACTGTGCACGACACATTGAAAACATTCTTTAGAAACGATCTGCCAATTAAAATTTACAGGAAACGTAAGTAAGGAGTATGATGAGCTTATACTCTCAATTGTTTACACAGTAAATAAACGATTAAGTATTAATCTATTATTCAGAATTTTTTATAGAAGTTTAACCTCTAGAAATTAAAACATCATTAGTCACACTGGTTAATAATTGTCACTGTGGCAGTCCATTTTGAAAGGACAGTAATAACGATTATGATCAATATGATAAAAATGTACCTAATTATATTATTTTTTCATTGAAAATTGGGATTTTGGAGGCTCATTTTAGTGAAAGGGTTGTTTTTAATGTATCACAATAATATCTCTTGTTTTCCCCTATTTTGTGTGTTCGCCCATTACTGATCAGTACAAAGGAGTTCACCCATACATCTATTTCATACAATATTTTTCATGAAATAAACAAACTGAGATAATGCGCTTAAGAAATTGTAAATTTAATTAACAACACTGAGATTGAAGTGATCAGCATAGTTGTAAACTTTCCTGTTCTTAGGTATTTACGGCCCTCTTGTGTCTTCTGGGTGCTGAAATCCCTTTAATTTAGAGGCATCACCTACAAATGAAATGGAGATGGAGGGATGGTGACAGTGGTTACATAATTTTGCAACAGTAACAGAGTTTTTCAACCATAAATCACTCATCAGAATTGATTCCCAGCGCGCGCACACAAACACAGACATGCAAGAATAAGCTGAAATACTTTTATATTAAGTCTAGTTAATACACTTGTTATACAAGTGATCAGGTGAGCTTGGAGGGATTAATGAATTGCTAGAAGTGCGTTTGAGGTCTGAGGTAACACTGATTGCTGACACAAAGTCAGTTGAAGTTAAAAACGTAATGTCGTGGTGGATTCTTGAGTTAGTGGTTTTGTAGAGTAATGTATGGGCACTGTTGTGGAAAATAATGTTGAGTTATAGTAACTGTTGTATAGCAAAGAGGTTTTTGTGTTGTGCGATGCAGTTACGGGTATTGTTGTGGATGAGACTGAATCTTCAGGCAATGTAAGGTGATGAGGTTAAAGATTCAATCCCTGTGTGAAGGGAGCTGAAGTAACAGATATTACATAATGTGGATGGAGTTGAACTTGTATACTGTCCTGGTATTAGGTTGGGAGTATAAATATAAATATTAATGTGGGTTTGATCTGGTTTCCCACTGTCTAAAGATTTGTAAATCAGGTCATAGCCACAATTTATGAAAGATAAAAAAAACAAACAACCTATAAGCATGCTTAAACATGACAGACTTTACAAAAATGCAACTTAATTTCTCAAAATGTTTTCAGCCAAAATAACTATCATATTCAAAGTCTCTCTAACCCCATCAATGCCTGCTTTTTACTCCATAGCATTACGTTCTTTTGAATTATCCCGAATCCCCCCCTCGTTTTTTTTCCCCCCAAGTGCTTTAACTTTATTTATTCCCTTTATCAGACTTTCGTGTTCAATCAACTGAACGGGATAGTTGACTGGAATACCTTTCCTACGCTGCTAATTTCTAACTCTTTCCGTGAAATGCTTTCTCAGTTATTCAAATTGCAGTACATAATGTCATCTGAGTTAGATTAACTGAGATTACCCACCAACATTGAGCACCGTAAGGAAAACAACAATACTATTCACTGTTCTCGCACTTTAAAGAGACGGGGCTGTTTAAAGCATTAAAACTTTATTAGTAGATTAAACCGATAGCAGATAATAAATATAAACCTTTTTTATTATCTCGGGGGATGGGCTAGCAGATGATACCAGCGACAGACCAATTTACCGATTGTTATAAATGCCAATTTATAATCCATCTGAACTAATCATGAAAAGTGAAATGTACAGATTTAAAATAATTATCGTTACAACATACCGAATCCAAATAATACAATTGTCCCATATAGTTACACTACATCTTGGGGCATGTAGTTTTATACTCCAATAAAAAATATAGCCTTTGAACGAATAACCACTTGCATCTATTATGACGGAAAGACTACATACCCCATAAGCGAATAACAGCTTTGTTAGTTTAAAAAGAGCTTCGTTTGAGGCATGTGTAGAGGACCACCGAGTGCAAAGGGGAAGCATATAGTATGCGTTGATTTCGCCTTAAAGGAGAAGCGACACAAAGTGTATTACATCGGTCTTTTTTGGGCTGGGTAAAACGCGAGGTTTACTATAGCTTTAAGAAAGAAAAAATCGTGTATGGGTCTTTAAAAATATAAATATTTATTTTTAAGATATACTAATTATTAATTTGAGAAAAATTATAACGTTTTTACGACTGGAAGGATTTGAATATTTTGTATAGCTAACGCACAGTTGGAACACGACCCTCTTTATATATTTTTTTACATTTTTCTTTCTTCCTCTCCTCCATTTCAGAAAATATACCTAAAACGTCGACAAAGAGAAAGTGTGTTAAGGCGAACTTTACGGGAATGGACCCGGAGAGAAGCCGGGCCGAAGATAAGAGCGCCGGGGCAGGTGTAGAGACTGGGGTCCCTGATGACAAGGCCGCAGCACAATCCCCAACCCCTAGTACGATAGCCACCCCGGGAAGAGTATTGAGAGAGCGCGGTATAAGTCGTTTACAGACCGGGGTTTCTTTACTAGGCCCGAAACGCTTGCAATCAACCTCACCGCGCTCCGGGCGAGTATTACGGGACCGGTCTGCTCGTGGGGTGGTAGTTGGAAAGAACGCCAATGGAGATGGCCTTGCTGGTAGCCAAATTAGTGTTGTATCGGAAAACAGTTGTAATAAATCCGAATATCCGCGCCGCAAGAGGAACGCTGGCGCATCTGTACAGGTCTCAGGAGAGACCGAGGATGAAAGCGGCCTAGTTTGTCAGTAAGTTTTGTCTTATGAGTTAAGTACTGATAATAATGTTGTATGTTAAAATTTGAATTAGCCTTCTAATAGTCGGCTGAATTTGCATTCAGATTAGTAAATGAAAATTTGAATTTAGCCAGTGTTATTGACCCACCATTCAATCTAATAGCGTTTATAGCGAGCACACGAACTGCATCCTGTTTTAGAGGAATATGCAGCATGGCAGGGATAGTTCTGTGGTTCCCATGTAAAACGGGAGACTAGGTAGAGACTGAGATTCACTTCCTCCCGAATGCGGGAAATGTAACGGAATCGTTTGCAAATTTAAAAACAATTATATAAATATATCGATCATTATAATCACCATTTAGCAGCCTTGAGGTCACTCTACTGACAGTTATCCAGGTTTTGATCACTTGCTGTAATCGAGTTATTTATTTTGACTTTAGGTCGGCACCATCAGTGGTTGACTATATTATTGCATAATTAAACGTACTGTTGGTTTCGTGCAGTTATTGACTATGGACATTTGCAATTGCTGGAGAATTAAAAAAAAAAAAAAAAAAAAAAACCTTATTAATGTCGATTGTTCTGTTGACCATATTTAAACGTAAGCCAAATGTCCATCAATGTGAGGGTGTACAGTACAGTAAAAAGGTCGTTCTGAGTTGAACATTTGTGTTTGTGTATGTAAGCTAATCGAGGTCACTCGATTGACTGTATGTGTTAACCTTATCTATAGGTCATCCCCTGGGTGTCTCTCTGTGTATGTAAATCAAAGTTGGCTGCTCTTCTGGCGAATGACAGCTGGCAAAGTTGCTGAACCACACATTGCTGTTTCTTCTTCTTTATTGTTTAATGGTGGTTGGCATAGAACCACGCATTGCAATATGTTCACGATATTATATCAAATGATTTCAGCAAGCCTGAATAAATGTATACTGGATAGTATGTTTTATTTTGTATTTTTGTATAGTGATCCTCACTTAATTGAACTGAATATGAGTTTCTCTTTCATTCAGTTCAGAAGACAAGAAAGTTTCCGCACACAAAGGTAGGCCTAAATTGTCAGACACTGTTACCGCTCTGTAGTCTGAACCCTCGCCTTTGGCTTGTTCTCATTATGACCTTGTCCATGTGCTTCCTGTACCAGCCTCACGGTCCTCCAAACCCCGGCGGTGCCAGCCTTCACCTCGACAGAGGGCACCATCTTCCCGCTCCTCCCGACCCTCACCCACGTTAGTGTGCAAGAGTGAGCCAGACACGGAGACCTCATTCAGTAAGGGAAACCTCGCAAATGAGTTGGCTTCAAAAGACACGTTGGACTCTTTTTAAATAATCGCCTGTTAATCATAAATAAACGCAAGTACCCCAGTGATGTTTTGACTCACTAAAAAGGCTGCATTAGGATTCAAATGAACCTTGTGAAAACTTGTGTCCACATACAGTCATTAGTTACTTTATTATAAACTTTCTATTCGTCTACAGAAGCAGTTAAGAATGTGCCAGAGACAACAGGCAGGAGGTGAGTAGTGTGTAACATTACAGAAGCACTCAAGCCACACACACAGAGTTTTAAGAGTTGTTTTTATTTGTATACCATAATCGTAAATTCCCTTCAATCTGTCTCCGGGTGATTTGCATGTGGTGTCGTTTTGTTTTTCAGCGATGAAGAAGAGGATGTGCTAATCTGTGATGAAGATCCTCCTTTCAGAGACGACCCCAATGACCTAAACTACAAACCTGAAGATGAAAGGTTGTGTGCGCGCGCGTGCGTGCGTGTGCGTGTGCATGTGCGCGCTTCTTTTACTACAATACACACTTGCATGCTTCCATTTATCTGAGCTAATTTGAACTTTTATTGTGAGATTATTATCAAAGAAACAGATTCCAGATTCTATTCCAAAGTTCTCAGAAAGCCAGTGGCTGTGTGTTGGAAGCTGCATGTTTGAGTGTTCTAGCACTGTGCGTGTGTTTCAGTGAGGAGGAGGTTCAGGCCAGCTGTGAAGACAATAGTCCTTTAAGGGATGACCTTTATGACCAGAGCCACCAATCCGAGACGAGGAGGTACTGTGTTTGCACAGAATGTGTGTGAGCCTGCCAACCTGAAAGTGAGTGGTACTTTATCTGTACAAAACATTTCCAGTATTAATTATTATCCCCCCCCCCCCCCTCGCTGACTCTTTCTGTGCAGGGACCCTGAGAAACCAAGACGTCGTCTCCCTAGACAAAAACACGAGAAGAATGTACAGGACGGGGAGAAAGAAAGCGAGACCGAGATAAAAACGGAGGGAGAAGAGATGGACGTGAAGCAAGAAAATGAGTTTGGAGAAGAGACTGAGCCACCAAGAAAGTAAGGGAGGAAGTGGGAGTGTAATGTATAAGTCAAAATGATATTGGTGATAATGTATTAACAGAAGCTGACCGATGCCGACAGAAAATTTCCTTTCCTGCTCCAGATTGCGGCTTTCTGAATTCTGAACCAAGCCAATTAAGTCCGAAAGTCCAAAAGGATCGCTCCACATATGCTGATGCCCCCCCCCCCCCAATTAATACAGCACACACTGGAGACTTCGACCAACTCATTTTCTATGCACAAATCATAATCAGTCGTGTTTATAAATGATAATACCGTTTGTTTTTCCTCTTATTTTAGAAGAGGTAGACGGCGGAAGGATGATAAAAGTCCTCGTCTTCCGAAAAGAAGGTAAATGTGTTTTACAGTTAGCTATTGACGTTTATCCTTCTCTATAGGAAACTAAAGCATCTGGGTTTTATTATTTAAAATGCTGTTGTGAGAGAGGGTTAACACCGGAAAAAACGTGTTTTATAAACAAAATAAAAATACCGTAGATGTATATGAGTTAAAAAAAATGAATCCTCTCCTGCTTCGTCCACAGGAAAAAGCCCCCCGTTCAGTATGTGCGTTGTGAAATGGAGGGGTGTGGCACTGTCCTAGCTCATCCACGCTACTTGCAGGTTTGCCATAGGAACCACGTTAACCATAACGAAGGATCCAATTAGCCATTTACTCAGGAGCACTTACAATCCACTTGTATCCCTCTCTCTAAGCACCACATAAAGTACCAGCACTTGTTGAAGAAAAAATATGTCTGTCCTCATCCCTCTTGTGGAAGATTGTTCCGGCTGCAAAAACAGCTCCTGCGCCATGCCAAGCACCATACAGGTACACTGATACCCGACACAACATACATACATACACACACACACACACACACACACACACACACACACACACGCACAGTCCTCCATTAAAGAGATAGCAAAGGTATTTTTACTCCTACGAACCTGGCACAAGACCCAAGACTCTTTATTGTCTGTCCAGAATTTAGTGAAGTTGTGTGTCTGTGTGTTCCCTCCACTTTTAGATCAGAGGGACTACATCTGTGAGTACTGTGCCCGTGCCTTCAAGAGCTCCCACAACCTGGCTGTGCATCGCATGATTCACACTGGAGAGAAGCCCCTACAGTGAGTGATGGTCACCAGCGGGTTCCACCCAGGTCCAGATGCATATTCAGACCTGTAGAACCCTGCTTGAACCTCACTTATGTTGCCCTTCCTCCAATCAGGTGTGAGATCTGCGGATTCACCTGCAGACAGAAGGCGTCTCTGAACTGGCACATGAAGAAGCATGATGCCGACACCTTCTACCAGTTCTCCTGCAACATTTGCGGCAAGAAGTTTGAGAAGAAGGACAGCGTGGTCGCCCACAAAGCCAAGAGTCACCCCGAGGTGCTGATCGCCGAGGCGCTGGCAGCCAATGCTGGTGCCCTCATCACCACACCCGCCCCTCTACTGGAGGCGCTTCCTGGGACAGGACAGGGGGAGCATGTGGTGGTTGTGAGTGAGGAGCAGAATTTGTCCCCCATTCCGGTGCCTATCCCCCTTACCCTGTCCCTCACGGGCCAACAAATCATCACCGCTCACCCTCAACAGGCCCAACTCCTTACCCCACACACTCTCCTGCAGCTGACAAGCCCTAGCCCGGCATCCCAGCCACCTTCCTCACTCCTGCCCCAGGCCCAAGAGCTAATCAACAGCAGCCAGAGCTTAGGTTTTGGCTCCATCTCTACACTCTCCTCTTCCTCCTCCTCCTCCCCTCCTCCTCCCGCTTCCACTATTCATCAGCCAAGCATTCCTGAGGGAGAGGGAGGGATGGTTTGGGAAGAGGGGGTGGAAGGGGAAAAACTCAGGGCGGAAACTGGGGTGGTGTGGAATAGGGAGGGAGAGGGGGAGCGAGAGCGGGGCAGAGTGGAGGGGGAAATCTTGTGGGAGAGGCAGGAGCAGGTAGAAAGGAACAGGGGGGATGAAGGAATTGTCTGGGAGAGGGAAGGGGAGAGGGAGATTCTCTTAGAGAATGCTGAGGAATCGGTCGAGCAAGGGAACCACCATGGGCTGATGTGACTGAAGGACGAGGGGCTGTGAAAAGAATGTGTAACAAAGAGAAGGGGAGAAAGGCTGCTTTGAGTCAAGCTCAACCGTTGTGCAAAGGCTTTAACTAAATATTATTAATATACTGTATTTTCACAGTCAATTACAGTGCAGATACTCACTTCGATACATATACTACTATATCAGGGAATATGAGTAAGTCATTGCTTTTTGTAGATTGAATATATTATTGCATATTGTATCAGTCCCTTTTCCATCTCCTCTTAAGTGTGTGTGTGCGTGCGTGCGTGGGCGTGCGTGCGTGTGAGAATTGGGGGGGTCTCTTTAATGTAAGGAAATATAAAAGTAAATCTCTTCTACCCTCTCCTTCTTACACTGTGGAAATATCTAAAGCATTAGTACAGTATTAATGTCCAATATTTTATTTATATTTATTATTTTGTCCCTCAGTGTGTGTATAATAGATTCTCTAAAACGCTCAGCTTATGATTGACATTTGAGAAGTAAAAGTAATGTGTTAGCAGTCTTGTAATAAAAGATTTATCATGGGTGTGCTAACTTTTCTTTTAAAGTTTGAGGTTGTTTTTACATTTTAATTAACCTCCGTGTGCTGCTCTGACCTTGTACGCCAGCTTATCCCATAAGGCTGTACATAACAAACCCATGTGAGGCCATTCTCATCTCTCCCACTGTTTTTTTGACACATCTTCATGGGAAGAACAAACATTATGCTGTAGTCTAATCAGGAACAGTAAATTACCCCTCAGTGTCAGTTGTTTCAATAAAGCCATAGATGGAGACTCACGTTTTTTCTTTCAATTTCCAGAAAATAAATTATTTTAGAGAAATCTTTTTTTTTTATTTATTTTTATTTTTTTTGGGACGCTTGTGTTAATTACAGTTTGCAAAATAAACTATGACCTTTCTTTAAAAAAAAAAAAAAGGTGTAGTCTGGCTTATGGGGAATGCCAGGTTGATTACTGCACTCAACACTTCACTGTCGTGACATGTGTAAACACTGCCACTGTAGTTCTATCTCTCAGATATGACCATGTTAAGGAATAACTCGAATAAGGTAACAAAATAAGTGTTGTCCGTTTGCATACCTTTATGTATACCAGGCCAGTACTTGTATAAACATTCAAAGATGTAGGGATCCAAGTGTAGACAACGCAAACAGGCAACTGTTCTTTTTTTTAATAAGTTGTCACATTCATAAAATAAATTCTAATTATCAAAAATGCTGCCAGCATGAGGTACAGGAGAGAGGATCTTTACTATTCAAATGGTTGCAGAAGCTATGTCTGAAGGATGAATATAGGTGGACTACCGTTTACCAAACCTAAGAAGTATAACTTCATTTTCTTAGTCTCTCCTCACTCAACTCAATGGTTGTTGATAATCCCTCAATGTTCCGTGGCTAGTTGAGATCATGTGCTTCAAATAAAATGAACATGACATGTGCCCCCCAATGAATTTACTCTTAATAATAACTGTATCACCCTTATTGTTACAGTTAAGTCTAGTTCCTTTCAGTCACAAATAGCAAATAATGTGTATGGTCAATATCTAGCCCATTCACCTTAGCTAATGCGTCTGAGGTGCAAATCATAACAATTGTGCAATAAATGAACAGGGACGTTCCCACTGTTGCCATTAAAAACAATGCACATTTATTGTCTGTTGTCTAACTATAGTTCAGGATCAGTGGCAGAAATGTATAAATCATTCATCAAGGTTTTTTAAAATAATTTTTTTTGCCAATGAAAAAAAATAAAGAGTCAATCTCCTGTTACACTTCCAAGTAATTACTAGAGCATATAACATGCTGTCACTAAAAAATGCTGCTACACCAGACTTTTGTCCTTACTTCATAATCACAGTGGCTTTCAACATAAATCAAAAAGTCTAAATCCATCAGAAGGCTGTTTCTATTGATTGCTCTCAAAAATACTGAAAATAAATTCCAAAACATGAAACATTATATAAAGATGGAATGACGGCTATGGACGAGTTTCACACTTGATTTGGGACAGATAGCTTACCCGATCTGATCAAATAATGCACATATATCTACGAATTGGTTTAGATAAACAAGTGTCATGGAATTAAAAGAATTGGGCACAGTGGTCTTATTTAAAAAACAAGAAAATTGTACATGATATTGTATGCATTATGTCGCTAAATCTGATACTGCAAAATAATGAAAATAAAAACCCGTATATTTTTCAATAAAGGAAATATCACACAAATGCGTAAAACGTGTATATATAATAAATAAATAATACAATAATAAATTAATAATAGCGAATAAAGGTCTTTTTTCAGGACTGCAGACCACCCAGTGGCCAACAAGTGTTTGACACAAATAACGCCAAAGGGCGGTCCCTCCACGGCCGCTCTACCGTTCAGATCTCCCTCCCTACGGATCCCGTTAGATTACATTAATCAAAAAATAAATGTTTGGTCCAATTTAATAACGTAATCCAGAGATGTCCGACAAAAGTCGTAATTTTAACCACAAACCGAAGGGAAATTGATCGGAGGACGATCATTAAGAAAAACGCAGTCCCATCCGATTCCTTGCCAACCCGCACAGAGCTCTTCTCATTCGGGTCACAGTCGCTCGACATTACATTTGTACCACAGTATTACCTACTCTTGCGGTTTCTTGAATTCCCCGTACTCCGCGCGTCATGGACGGGAATATGGAGAGTGACGGGCCAGACTCAGGTTCCCGAACCAGCAAAGCTGTCGCCTTGGCCCGGCTACTACACAGGGATTGTACTCGCCTATTGGAACTATATGTGAGTAGTAATACAAATGGCTATTTAGTAAGTTTTAATGGTAGTGGCAGAGTAAGTATCACCGATTGTTAGCGTATGGAGTCGGCCAGTAGCGTTGCTAATGAATTACAGGCCCGATACAAAAATCAGAGGGATCTTTCTTCAACGTGAATGTTATATTTGTCAATTAAAATAAAACACACCCCTTGTCGTTTCCCCTCTGCAAGGTAAGGTAGACACAAATAATGACTTATTAAACATTAATGCAGAATACAGAAATAAAACAGAATTCAAATAATCGAATTGAAAGAACGAGCAAATATTTAAAAGGGATTTCAAAGTCGATTTTCTCTCTCTCGCTACCACTAGAGGCAACGCAATAAACGTAGCAATGGTCAATAGCAAAATATTTATTCACCTGTGGACGTGAATAGTGTATAAAGCAGTACCAAACAATGTAACCAATTAGGCATGGCGGTGTTCATTTGCTTTGCTGCTGAATGTACGCATTGAGAGAGCGACATGGTTCTGAAAACAAAACAAAAATGTAACTGAGTTGAAAAGCCTTATTTATTAATCAGAAAAAACGCCACCCCCAGCGCCGCCTCTGCCTGTTGACAGTATGCACGTCATAGTCCTTTGCATGCAAGACCAATCAGCTACTAAGACCTTAACCTATTTGTAATACTGTCATCAAGGTATACCATGTAGAATACAGCGGATATAAGACATAAAAGATCCAATCAGAACATTACAAACAGACTTGGTGAAAGTTAATCCATTATTAAATGTTCACTCCTCATTTAAAAAGTTTTAGCATGTAAACAATGAAATCCATGTAAATGTAAATAATTATAATTTTTATAAATAATTATAATGCCCTCATGGACATGCACTATTATAGCATCTTAACATTCAAGTCTATCTCTGTCTTTCTCTCTGCTGCTACGCAGGAACACACACAGGAACACACACACACACACACACACACACACACACACAGGAACACACACACACACACACAGGAACACACACACACACACACACACACACACACACACAGGAACACACACACACACACACACACACAGGAACACACACACACACTCACACACAGAGGGACACACACTGAAAGAGACTCAGAGGGGGGGAGG
>JAOYSI010001014.1:4561-17438 GCA_025775065.1 Hiodon alosoides
ATGGTTGGTGTTTGCGGGCAGCTGCGTGGTGTTCCCGGGTTCATGGTTGGTGTTTGCGGGCAGCTGCGTGGTGTTCCCGGGTTCATGGTTGGTGTTTGCGGGCAGCTGCGTGGTGTTCCCGGGTTCATGGTTGGTGTTTGTGGGCAGCTGCGTGGTGTTCCCGGGTTCATGGTTGGTGTTTGGCAGCTCCGTGGTGTTTCTTGGCAGGTGTATAAGGCCCACCTCTTGATACAAGAACTGGCCTGTAAAGAGAAACTGGTGTTAGAACCCATCTCTACCAGAGTTCCATCCATACCTATACAGCCAAGGTTTTGCACTTACCTAGCAGCCCGTGAGAATCTGTGGACAGGCCTTTGCTGTTGGCGATGTAGAAGCCCAGGTGGTCTCGTTGGTATGGTGCTGGGTTCTTGTACTGGTGGACCAGGACAAGGAACACGATGGTCCCGTGGATTGTGATGGTGATGTTAGATCGGCCTGCGATGGCCACGGACAGCCCGTCACTCTCCACGGCAACTGTGGTATCGCAGGACAGCACCAGGCGGTCCTGTCCATCCAGAATCACCTTACGGGGTGTGATCTCCAAGTAGGCCCGTCTGGGTCGTTCCAGCACCACGGCAATGGTGCTGAAGTAGGTCCGCTGCCTCTTGTGCCTGCCCACCGGCGCTGGCGCTCCAATCAGCTTTCCGTTCACCGTCACACCTGGAACCAACCGACCAATCCGGTCGCAGGAGAGTCCTGGTGAGACCTCATAAACTTTTGGTTGCTTTTATGAGATGCTTAGCAAAAAAGCTGCTGTTGTATACATGGTAGAACACATCAGCCTGTCATTTTGTCACGTGACATTACTTTAAAGAGAAACCGGAAAGTCTTATCCAGCATTCAGGAGCTCACCTTGTAGAACTGTCTGACAGAAAATGTATCTGTCCGCATTCAAGAAAGAGGTCTGCCGAATTGACATCTAATACTCTTCTGCTAAATGTGTGCGGCACGTTACTGGTGAGTCGACGAAGTCTTACCGCGCTTTATACAAGTCTCTGGTGATCAAGCGTCCTTACCAGAGCGTGTTCGGTCAGACACCAGTCGGAGGACGTGTCCCGGCTCTCCGTTGATGTTGAAGCATGCGGTAAGCTTGCTGAGGGGAAAGTCCACCACAAAGTGGGGGTCGCCATCCGCTGGGGGGGGGAGGGGACTGTGAGATTAAATAACCTGACATCGAACTGTGTGTTCGTGACTACCTCAGGGCTGTCCGCTGGGGAGGGTGGAAGCAGTGAGATTACATGACCTGACCCTGAGGGGTGCTTCAGTAAATGCTGTACGTTTTGTCCATCAGGGATGGGGCTCTTTCTCTGGGGCTTTTTCTCTAGGGCTTTTCCTATGGGGCCCGTTCTCTGGGGCCCGTTCTCTGGGGGTCTAAAACTGGCTACAACAAGCGACAAGTTGTGCAGCGAGTCGTTTCCCTGCCATGAGTGCAAAACAGCCTGTTGCTCAATAGAAAATGGAGGAGGAAACATTCACCTGATGTCTTGGAGACGGACATCAATGTCTTTGGTTTCTTCATAGGTTTACCTACACACAAAATTATTTGTATCAGAAGCTTTCTTGTGAACTTTAAAAAAAATAAATAAATGTAATAAATCTGAATCTTTCGACCTGAAGTTTGTTCAGGACGAAGACCGGAAGGTTTCATGGCTTTTAATTAAACCTAAAGGTGCGGTTTAAAGAATGGATAAACGAGAACACCAAAGCGCCGGTATTGGATAACTGAATAACTGACACACACGGACCCTAGATAATACATGATTGGTGGGTAACGGATAATTGCTCACCCAGCTGCTCAGCCTTCCCAGGGGGACTCGGGAGCTTCTCGTTGACCCCGGTGGCGGACTGCTCGGCCGCGTTATCCGCCGCGGCCCCGTCCACCTGGACGTCGGGTGCCTCCACGACCACGCTGGTCAGCGGCGTCAGGAAGTTGTAGGCCAGCGAGCGGTTGAGGGCCTGCTGGGTGATCTCCTCCCTCTCCCGGCTGCCCTGGCTGCGCAGACGTGACCGCAGCTCGTCCTTGATGCTCAGGAAACCCCAGAGCCGCTCCACAAACCCCTCCCCGGCTGGTCCCAGGTCGGCCTCCTTCGTCCGCCGCGCCAGCTCCTGCTCCCGCTCCCGCAGGGCCAGGTCCGTCGCCAAGACGATGCTCCGGTCGCTGCTGCTGGCCCGCACCTGCACGTGCAGCGTCTCCGCGCTCTGATTGGTCAGCTTGCCCGCTATCACGATCTCCGAGCCGTTGAAGTAGTTGGTGAAGCTGTGCTGGGTGACGTATTCAACGGAGTCCTCTGTGTATTCCACCCGGATGTCCGACAGCAACGGTGTCCCAATCTCATCATAAAAGCTGCAAGTGGACAAAAAAAAAAAAAACGTTGTAATGGACAGAACTGGATTTTGGTTTTGGAATTCCAACACTGCTCACAGTGCTCGAATAACCAATGAACCAGAGTGAGTTGAACGGGTGACTAACTATTAGATGTAACATTTGATTAGATATACAGTTATACTGTGATTTAGTTTTAGCCTGGGGTTTGCTCCAGAGCATTATCTCTATTAAAGACTCTTCGTTCCAGTTAATATCTAATCTGCACTGTTATACTGTAGTGATGGCTTTAGTCCAGTTTTTCTCTCCAGTATAAATCTGCATCATGTGAAGTGTGTGAGAAGGACGGAACTGAATGTGACAGACAGAGAAATGCAGAACTAAGGATGACCAGAAAGAGGAGGTTACGCGTGGCTAAGGATGAACTGAAAGAGAGACACGTGGTTAAATATTGACAGGAAGAGAGACACGTGGTTAAGGACAGAAAGGTGGCGGAGGTACCCCTTGAGCGTGGAGCTGGCGTCCGCTTCTTCGCGAATGCGTCGTGTGGTGCCGCAGTTGTCCAGGGAGAGGCGCTGCAGCAGCCGGTAGTCCACGTCCTCGCCCATTCCGATGGTGAAGATGCAGAAGCGCTCCCCCACAGCGGACTTGGCATTATGGAGGATGCTGGGAGATCGCACCTCGCCCACTGTGGGCCGGCCGTCCGTCAGGAAGATGAGAAGTGAAACGCTGTCGTTGTGCGCGCCCGGGCTGGACAGGTAGTCGCCTAGCAATGAGGAACCGGTCTGCAGGGCAGCGTTTATGTCTGTGCCTGGAATGGCAGTGGCGGAGCGGGGAGAGAGGAGATATTGGCATGTTTGCTGCTATTTTTTCACTGTGATTCCGTGTGTCAGATCAGTGAGGTGAATATCACTATCTAATCTATAGTCATAATCCTAATCCTAATCTCTTGTTCTTTACTGGGTTCATACCTCAACGTGCAGAAAATGAAACCAAATCTTTAAAATTTTTTGTTTTCGTAAATGCAGGGAAAGATTATTTGTTTCTGGGTTTTCACTGAACTTTAAACTATAAAACGTACAATTGGATGACATATATTAGCTCAAAGAATCCTCCTTCTCAATATATAGAGAGCCTAGCAAAAGTATTCAGAACCCTGACCAATTCTCTCGAATTACAGATGGTACATTGAAATTTCGTAGTCAACCCCTGTGTTGTGGAAGATCCCAGTTTATACAGGTGGCCCTGACGAAGACACAATTCCCTTACTATCAGCCTCCACCTGTGAACCATTACATTTTCTGTCACATTTTCTAGATAAAAACCCCCCTGTTGAAGGATCATTGGGCAGGCTGTGAATCTGAAGGAAAATCGAGAACCTGTTGCATTATTTGAAATTTGTGGTCCACAAGTGTGATACAAAGAACCTGGAGCAAATCTGCCTTGAAGAATGGGCTGAAATTACTCCAACGCTGTGCAAATCTAGTACGTACCTCGCCCAAAATATTATGGATTGGGGATTGAATACTTATGCAAGCAACATAGTTTTTTATTTGTCATACAAATATTTCCTAACGCAAAAGGAAATATGCCTCCTAACGCAATGTCACCTTAATTATAATTAATTTTGAGTTTCCCTGTTAAAAACAAATGTTCAAAAGGAATTAAATGAAATGTATTTGTAGTTCAGCAAACTGCAAGGCCCTGTATGTATGCCATGTTTTCAAAGAAAGTCTAAGAGGTTCTTGGACAGGTGAGCTCACCTCCAGTAGGTGAGATCATGTAGATGAACTTCTTGGCATCTCGGATGTTATTTGGGGTGACCTGTACCAAGCGACCAGGCTGCCACACCTTGATCCGGTTAGAGAAACTCACAAAGTTGAAACGGTCTCTGGGCCGAAGATCTTTCAGGATGGTGAAGAGGGCCTCTTTTGTCTGTCACAAACGAAAAAATCTAAACAAACGCCTGTATCTCGGCGAGCTGCAGGAATAGTAATTGAAACTGATTCATCGGCACAGTGATGAATCCGAGTTTTTCCATTTGGCCCATTGCCAGGTAATGAGCTCCAGAAGGGACTGGGTGCAGCTCGTCATCCTCAAACAAGAGACCAAAACAGTGCTTCCAGATTGCGCCTCACAGGTCTCCATGGCGACTGCTTTTGCACTGTTTAGACCAATCGGCAGGGCTGGGTTTCAGGGTGAGGTCGGCGCGCAACTTTCCATGAGCTAATGGAATAACAGCTGCCCCGCGACATCTGGGCAAATTCTCCAAAACTTTTGTCTCTTAAGTTACACTGAAGGTATTTAATTGGTCCCACGAGCCTGTTAGAGTCTGACGTAAATAGCACGACTGCACGTTGTGATGGACTGTCTGCAGAATGTCTAGGGTAAACAGCACGACTGCACGTTGTGATTGACTGTCTGCAGAATGTCGAGGGTAAACAGCACGACTGCACGTTGTGATGGACTGTCTGCTGAATGTCAGGCTTGTAGAGCACGCTGGAATACTCAAACTTATTGAAAGATTATTAGTAAAACATCTTAACACAGTGGAGCGAGAACAGAATCGGATAACTGCTTGTGTGTTGTGATGAGGCTGAGGCGGGCTCACCTGTCTGATTTTGGTCCCAACCATGGATGCACTGGTGTCGATCACAAAAATCACGTTTTTTGGGACCGCAGGCAGATCTTTAGGTGCAAAGTAATGCACAAAATGGCCGTTCTGCACCTGGAACAGAGAGAGTGACGTCAAGAGTCCGAGCTGTAACTCAACAGCAGCACCCGGGGACGACTAGTTTCCTTTGGGCTGCCTACGCCAGTGCGGGCTGGACACGGGCATGTGTGGATCACATTGCCTTGTTCACGTCTAAATTGTAACGCATTCTTCCTCACGGCTCTCACAGGGCACAGGCGGACTAGAGCTGGGAATGAGGTCAGCGTTGCTGGCAGTGGATTGTGGGATTGTGGGTGGGGTGCTTTGTGGATAACGCAACACAAAGGACTTGGAGGGAGAGACGTAAATTTGTGTCTCTTGAAAACACACGTCTCCTTCCCTGAAGTTATAATCCCCGACATTACACGGATTTAGACTCATAACCATCCTTCTGGACAATTTTGCCAAAATTTAAGAGTGATAATGCGCCGGCGTTGTGTAGTGTGTCAAGTAGAGACCTGTTTTTAAATCGATTCTGAAACTACCATTTTTTCTTGTTTTTTCCACACTACGAAATTGGCAATTGTGCTAATGCATCCCGGCTTTTCACTATGAATCCTGCCATCACGATTGGCCTTCTCTCATTCATTTAGCTTCGAGCCACCCATCTCTTCACACTCTGCAAGCTACACAGCCCGCACGAAATCCAGATGTTTGCCCAGGCTTAGCGTGCGCCCCGGCAAACCTCTGTACCAACTAAGCCACACCGGAGGCTGGCCCTTTCACATTTTGGTTGCTTTGGTTGATATTTATAACATTTCCACATCTCTCAGAAATATGAAATGATTGTGAATGAGAAACCAGAATTTGTTTTTCAAGGGCATACCTGAACATCTCCTATTCCCAGTTCTCTCGCTACGTCATACTGGACGATAAAATCTCCCAGAATGCCATTGGTGGCTATCTTGGCCTGCTGGATGATGTTAGGGCTGAAGGAGATCTTGCAGTAGGTCTTGTTCTGTCGTATCACCGTGGATACTGGAGGGGAGGTAGTGCCTAGTAAAGGAAGGGAACGTTTGAGGAATGTTTGAGCTGGTGTCGGAAGCAAGTTAGAGGTCGCATTCCAGAATCTGGACTGAATTGCCTAACTGCCTTGGTATGCAAGCGAATGGGAATGGGAATGGGAATGGTGTTGGCGGATGGGAATCAGCGCCTCGGGAATGAGTGGAAGTAAGCGACGGAGGAAAAGGGATTGAAACTAACTGTTGATTAAGGCACTCAGATGTAAACGCACAAAGGCAAACGCAGACAAACGCAGTAGTGGGAGTAGCCTCCCTAGTTAAGCACACCCACCGCTGGGCAGACCCTGGCTGCCATTGGTCGGCCTCCGGCCGCTCCTCAGCGGCAGCACCTCCAGGTGCGTGATCTCCGAGTGCTCCAGGATGGTGACGTCGACGGAGAGCCTGCTGACGAGCTGCCGGGGCCGCAGGCTGGTCACCAGCTGGTAGCTGCCCAGCCTCCGCTGGAGCAGTTCCTCGTAGGCCAGCAGAAACACCACCCGGTTCCTCCCGGGCACGTTGGCCACTGCCGAGAAAGTCTCCACCTTCCCATAGCTACCGGAACCCCGGTAAACCATTTGTGGGAAAAACAGAATTTAACCTCTCGTTAAAACCGACTTCTTCACACATGGTACATGGTCTTCATACAACTGGTATCTTTTTGGTGGATTTTCAGCCTGACAGCCAGAATCGTCGGTTTTAGAATTTGCTAAAGTCATCGCAAATCAAGAGTAGGCATTCGATGCGAGGCAGGGGAAGTGGGCAAAACGGTACAATGCTAGGCATTGTGGGTTTGAATACGAAAACATTTTCATGGCTACCAACTCAGAAATCCCAAACTGCCAGCCGTACCTCTGCTGGCCTGTTTCTTTGTTCTGGGTTTTGGGATCGTCCTCCTTCACCTGCTTGACCTTCTTCTCTCGGGGCCGAACCTGGCTGGGGAAGACCCGGCCTGCTATGATCCTGAGACCAACAGACAGACCCTTCAGACCCTAGTTCTTAACACATGGACACCTTTGCCTAATCAAAAGCACATTAAAGGAAATGACGGTGAAAATTGACCTTATTGGCAGACAAGAGCTGTGTTGCTGCTGAAAATACACTAGCACCCTCATTCACAAACTTGGCAACTAAATACACATTCATCCTTGGATTGCTGATATGCCGAAGTATGGACCCCCAACCTGTGGCTTGGAATAAGAACCCCCGACTTGGGACCTAGGCTTAGACCCACAGCCTTACACGGCAATATTTACATTTACATTTACATTTTAGTCATTTAGCAGATGCTCTTATCCAGCGCTACGTACAAAAGTGCTGTAGGTTCAGGGTTCAAGTGCAATACAAAACTGAGCTATCTTTCTCTATTGACAATGACTGAGAGCAGGTATATATATATATATATATATATAGCAGGCGTATCAGTAAACATGCTTAACCAACACAAAATCTACCCGTCATATTCTATACCAAAGCACCAAAATAAGTAAACAAAAGTATTCCAAGCATAAATCCATGAGCATCCAAACATTTCCTGGGGGGTTCAGGACTGAGGTGTGAGGTATTGTCAGAAGAGGTACATTTTTAAGTTTCCTCTTGAAGGTGGTGTAGACCTCACATCGTCTGATGTCCTCAGGAAGGGCGTTCCACCATGTCGGTGCAAATACGCGGGTCATTAGGATGGGTACAGTGGGTACAGAGCCCTGCAAGTGGCTATACTGTAAGTGGCTGTTGTTGCTACCCTGTTTATCAGTCAGCATCACACGATACAAGGTTTCTCTCTATGTGAACACCTGTCAACATAAGCGTGAAGGCCTGGGTGCACAAGCGCTGTGTCACCGTGGGCTGCTCATTCAGAGACACCGTACTGCTGAACTCACATGGTGAAGTTGGAAATGAAGGCAGCGGCGGGGACCTGGATGTTAAAGACCCCCTGTTTGGCAGCAGAGTGGCGGTTGAACATGGTGCAGGATATGGCAGTGAAGGCGTAGCGGGAAATTATGGTGGTCTTCACTGAGAGTTCCAGGATATGTGGCTTGGTCTCCTACAGGTGACATGAAATAAAACGCCAGCTGTGTACTTAGGTTTATACAGAAAGCTAAATGCAACGCACGATTTTCCAACCAGAAAGTGCGAGTTAAATACACTGAAGAGCATGCACTGTTCTCGGTGCTGCGCGTTAATGATCGTCAGATTTTCCCCGGTACTAAGTGATCCCTTCCTCGCATAAACACCATTCGCGGAAGTCAAACTCCGATTATTCCTCTACACGTCTCATACAGATTTTTCACGTTCGGAAAAAGCAGAGTGGAAAGCGCGAGACACCCGTCGCACTCGCATCGCACTTGCTCGCGGCAACGCGGTTGGCAGTCGAGCACAGTCACAGGCCAATAAATATTTTTTGAAATATTTTTTCCCCCGAATACAAAGCATTGCGTTAATTATAGTTATTATTGCAATTGTCTCACATGTATTGGCTAAACGGAAAAGCAGAGAAGAAAGTCTGTAACGTCGGGCATGTTAGGTTTTAATTAGATATATTAGAAAATAAAAATAGAATAAATAGAAAATGCCATAAAAAAAGGTTTTGCATTCAGCTTTTACATTTGGCGCGTCACAAATATGTGCGTCAGGAAAGTTAGGGATGCTTCAGAGGTACATTTAAACATGCAATCATACATACCTTACTTAACAACGCTTTCACCTGCCTCGGGACCCTGCGAGGAGCCTGAGACGAGCAAACAAACCGCATCAAATTGAGCATACAATGGCCTACGCTGAATACGACACTGAGCAAATAAGAAGTAAGAAAAACTTACGTTTTCCAAGTCCAAAATGGACAATATTTCATCCCCAAGGTTAATATCTTCGTGTTGCCCCCAGACTAAAGGATTCAAATACAAGAAAAGTGTTAAAACACGCATGTTTTGATCATTAAATTCACACTGGCGTAAAATAATCGTATATTTATCCACGCGTATGTATTAGATCAAGTGACCGTCCAAAAACTGTCGGCTGAAACCTCTCCAGCGGCACACCCTCCCACAGCTGCTGGCTGGGCCTCGAGATGACTTGGGTCGCCAAGAGAGCATTAACCCTGCAGTTTCAAGACCAAATGGTTGTTAGTTTGTCCTTTGTCTCGCTGTTTATAACATTTTGTGTTAACTATGTTTAACGTCGTTAGATTATAAAAAGAGGTCCACTAAATAAAACACTACATTACAGTAGTGAAAATAATTTATAGTTTGATTACTCAATTTAGAATAGTTTTTGAGAGCGACACACAGCTGAGATAGCACGTGACAATGCGGTTCTGTCGAAGCTGTCATGTCTGTGTAGGTACCGCGCATTCCGCATTCTCAAATGAAAGTAAATAGTTTAGAATTACACGTTTTTATAATACAAGAAAAAACTATCTGTATTTAATAGGAATTTCAATTTAGATTTTTTTGTCTTTAAAGGTTCTTGCTTGATCATTTATGTTTTGTAAAAGTTGTACTTGCTGCATTAGTGTCTTGGCACAACTTAGTGGCGATTTTGGGTAGTGCAACCAAAGGTTAAGTCGAAGCACGATGGAAATTGCGGTCGTATTAACGTGATAAAACGATTTTTAAAAAGGGCGTACATTTATGTATATTGATTTAATGACCTATGACACACATCAATTGACTGAATATATGGTTGTTAGCCTCGTTTTTTTATGAACCTAATTTATTTTTCAAAATGTAGACAGAAATCGAGTTAGTTTTTAAAACCCATTTAAGTCATTGGTTAATTTGTGCGAAAATAAATTAAGTTGCCTAATATTGGCGAACTGTATGCAATCGGGTGGACGTCAATAACACTTTCTAGACGTAGGCCTATGTGTGTGTCGATTGCACACCCGCAAGCTAAGTCTCTGATCATTTTTTTTGGTCGCACAACAAAACACAACAAATATTGACCCGAGCCTGTCCCTTCGCCGCAGATTTTGACCCCTGAATCTCGGGTCCACTTTGCTCGACTGAAAGAGCCCTCGAGCTCTGTAGCCAGCGTTCACTGCGCGAGACCCGTCAAGATGAGGCAGCTTGCGCTTCTCCTGTGTCTGCTGCTGGTCCCACGTACCGAAAGCTTCGAGTTTGTGATTGACGGCGAGTGGGAAGACGAGACTCCCGCGGTACACGTAAGTCATTTTGAATGGTTTCACTACAAATTCTTTAGACTTTACTAGAGGAATCTGATCGGTTTATTGAACTATGACTTTGTTCCACAAGGATACCCTGGGGTCCGTACACCAAACTTCGAAGTTCAGGGTGAGTATCAATACCTTTTTTCCCCTCAAGAACCAACTATCACGCTTCTTTAATGCATGTCAAAGATATATATTTTCTTCTTGAGATACCAATTATTACGGTTGTTGTTGTTGTTATATAGTTACGGTTATATATAGTTATAGTTATATAGTTATATATTTACATACGATGCACATTTCTATTTTTTTTCTATACCGAATGGAAGCAAGCTTTGTAACGTTCGCTAATATACATTTTTACTTAGAAGCTACCAAATTAATTAGTGGACTGTGGTATAGGCCGTAATAGATAGAACTGAACGGACAAATAAACCCAATAGTTCGTTAACGTTACTTCAGAGGAATCTTTCTTTTCGATGTTTCTGTCTGTATTTTATTGATCCTTTAAAAAAAAAAAAAAAACTATAATTTTTTGTCAATACTAATCTCAAACAAGACAAGATTATGGTCCAGATTATGGTCCGGGACGTGGTGAAACCATGACACAAAGCCCGAGGTGTTTTTCACATTACACACTGGACAGACATTTGCCACTGCTGACTGTGTTTCAGAGGAGCCTGGTAGAAGCAGAAGACGCGGAAGAGGAAGACTTTGAAGTATGTAAGCTTGCCTTGTTTGGCCTGTACACTGTGACACAGATAAATCTTATCTAGAAATCAATAGTGGTCTTTGGCAAGCAGGTTATTGACTTTGCTGAGGACGGGAGAACTTTTCATATTCTTGGAAAAGGCTTTTTAGCATTTATAAATTCTGTTTTTCTTTTGTGTGTGTGTGTGTGTGTGTGTGTTTTCTCTGCAATTTGGAATTGCCAATTTTGCTAACGCACCTCGGCTCTTCACTACGACTCGTGCTACCACACGTGGGCAGGGTGAGGAAGGACGACAAGTCTCCTCCCGTCTTAGTCCGTCTCTTTTCCGTCTATTTTACACCCCCACCCAGGTGGTGCTCTGCCAGTTCTGTGCTGCCACTGTTCTCCCTCAGCCACAAATGAGCTAACTCAAACCTGAAAAATATAGATTGTTTGATTCAGTCTGCAGTTGGCGAGCGCCTTTACTGACTGGCCACTTGGGAGGCCAATTGTCAGTTTTTTTGGATGATTAGAAAATCGGCATGTGGTGTGTGTGTGTGTGTGAGAGAGCATTATGTGCACTGATTGTACTCAGTGTGTGATGTGATGGTACTCAGTGTGTGCCGTGATTGTACTCAGTGTGTGCTGTGACTGTACTCGGTGTGTGCTGTGATTGTACTCAGTGTGTGCCGTGATTGTACTCTGTGTGTGATGGGATTGTACTCAGTGTGTGATGGGATTGTACTCAGTGTGTGCTGTGACTGTACTCGGTGTGTGCTGTGACTGTACTCAGCGTGTGCCGTGATTGTACTCGGTGTGTGCCGTGATTTTACTCAGTGTGTACATTGGTTTCCAGGCTATCATTGGCGATGGCATCACCGTCCACAGTTACCTGGTGGAGAGCCGGATCACGTCTCGATTCGCCCACACCACGATCAGGAGCTCAGTGCGGAACTCGGCCCTGCAGTCACAGAGCATCGGCTTCAACGTGCAGGTCCCCAGACAGGCCTTCATCACCAACTTCACCATGTGAGGGCCCAGAGTTCGCCCTCTGCTATGGGAGACGGCTTCCTGACCTGCGTTTAACCTTTTAGTCGAGTGCTGCACAGAGGCCGCTGTTTTACTGAACCTGTGTCAGGTTAAACAGCAGAGCCCTTCTCAGACCAGCAACCTACTATTACGCTTCCTAACTGACCAAACCACCTGTTGGCCCTTCAAACACTGTCCAATTTAAATGGCTCACAGACTTGGAGGTAATTAGGATCGTCCCAATATGGACAGTTATAGTATCCTCTCTTGTAGATGGAGCCAGTGCTATTTAACAGCAATGATAGCATTTAAGTCGTTCCAGTCTCATTACACTGATCCCATACCAAGCCCGCCGTACCTGTCTGTTCCTCTGGTTATTTCTTGTTCTGCCACTAACGTTTCTTTGGGGGTAAGGTGCTGCTTTTTTTTTCATCAAAATCCTGAAAACGCTGCTAAGTCTTACGTTGTTGTTACATTGTAGGAATGTAAATGGAATAACGTTCATCGGCTCAGTGAAGGAGAAGACTGTGGCCAGGAACCTCTACGCCCAGGCCAGAGCCAGAGGCAAGGCTGCTGGGATTGTAAGGTATTACCCAGAATGCACCATGTGACAGGATATTACATGTCCTATACTGATGCTAGTCAGACCCCTCCCCTGCAGACTCACTGTCTCCCCGTGTTCAGCTCAGTCAGACCCCTCCCTGCAGACTCAGTGTCTCTCCGTGTTGGGCTCAGTCAGACCCCTCCCTGCAGACTCAGTGTCTCTCCGTGTTGGGCTCAGTCAGATCCCTCCCTGGAGACTCAGTGTCTCCCCGTGTTCAGCTCAGTCAGACCCCTCACTGCAGACTCAGTGTCTCTCCGTGTTGGGCTCAGTCAGACCCCTCCCTGCAGACTCAGTGTCTCTCCGTGTTGGGCT
>JAOYSI010001015.1:0-17555 GCA_025775065.1 Hiodon alosoides
TGCATGTTCATCAGACCTCCTGGTGAGATGATACCTGCATGTTCATCAGACCTCCTGGTGAGATGATAACTGCATGTTCGTCAGACCTGGTGAGATGATACCTGCATGTTCATACGACCTCCTGGTGAGATGATAAATGCATGTTCATCAGACCTCCTGGTGAGATGATACCTGCATGTTCATCAGACCTCCTGGTGAGATGATACCTGCAAAAAAGAACACATCTGCTTGAGAGCTGCTTAAACATTATATTTGCTTGTAATATGATCAGGTGATCAATAAGAGATCCATAACAGATTATTGATTTAGCCAATAGCTGCCAAATACGGATCCTGCCTGTTGCTGTTGTTAGTTCAGCAGTGGATGGTTGTGTGGAGTAGTGTTTTCGGTATTGGACATTATTGGTTCTTGGAATTTGAATTTAATTTAAATTGATTGTGTATGCTCTTATGCTGATAAGAGACCTTCTTGTTTCTTCATACCTAATGCATTGCAAACTGTACTGTACTCATTTCAATTCACTGTAGGTAAAGTGTAGTAATGATTTATGTCCTCCAGGTGGCTCGGGAAGCACATTTCTCTGGGCTGAACTACCTGGACCTGTCTCTGGGAAACCTCCCTGGCATACGCGATAACTTCTACACCGGAATTGGCTTCCGTACTGACCAAAAAAATGGCCTCATATTTTACCATAAGGCCCAGGTACAGTGTATATATATATATATATATAAGTGCACAGCTTGGATTATATCATGGCAAAGCATTTAGTTAGACATTATAAAAAATACCCAGGAACTCAATCATTTATACCATACATATTTTTGTTTTTCATTCATCTTTATTTATTAGAGAGATGACGTTTCTATACTGAAATCATTTATATTTTGCCATTACGTTATAACAGCTAAATCTGTAAAAAAACTATATATTTTCGATTTACACGATTTAAGATATTTGGAATCACCAATTCTGCTAATGTATCTTTTTCATTGTGTATTTGACCCATTTCTTTCATTCTTGTAGTGATAACTTAAATTATTATTACTATATTGTCAGCCTAGTGCCATGCAGAAAACCAGCATTGAGAGGGTGATAATAGTACAGTGCACCCTCACCTGCAGTGGTGGTTATATACACGTTGAAGTGAATGGCTTTGATTTGTGGTGTGTTTTGATGTTTCTGCTGAGTTACACATCTGCTCGTTTGTGTTTTTTTCTCCTCCCTCAGGATGGCGCGTGTCAGATCTACCTTGATAATGGCCAAGTGGTGGTGAGATCTGGCAGCAGTGAAGTGAGGACGCAGAAGGCCTATAATGACGACCGAAGTCATTATGTAGCTCTATACAGCAATAGCCAAGGGTAGGAATATCTGTGGGCAGCAATTCAGATTGCTTCTTTTTGAGTTTTTTCCATGTCTTAATAACAATAGGCGTCTGCACCCCATCTCAACATTGAGTCCTATCGGTGCGGTGATTTATGATTAAATGACCTGATGACGGGGGGAGCAAACTAGCCACTAAGATACTGAACCGGTTTTATAGCCTTTAATGTTTTTGGTGATCCGCGGTGACCTTTGCTCTGCCCAGGTTGCGGCTCTACGTGGATGACACGTTGGAGAGGTCAGGGGGGTCCAGCGTGGGGGGCGGCAGCATTGATGTTCCGCTGCCTGGGAAAGTGTACCTGGGGGGCGTGCCTGGGGCTTCCACCATTGCCAACCTCACTGGCTGCCTTAGCAACCTTTTTGTCAAGCGGTGAGTCAGGAGGAAGTGAGAGAGACTCAAGACCAAGGGGGCTTTTTGTCACATTTTTAGCTATTGTTTTAACTTGTGATTAGCTGAACCTGAGGCTTATCTCTCAAATACAGTTCCCATATACTGAAATGAAGGTAATGACAGTAAACATGACATGTGAATGAAATCGCTAGGCAATTAAGGGGTCTTTGTAGTTCAGAGACTGCGGTATTACTTTTAATTATACCTTTTCAAAAACGATTGCCTTCAGGCAAATGAGAGGGTCTTACCGTTTTTCAGAAACATAATGCCACAGTCAGTGGTGAACCTACTGGATTCGGATGCGAGTGTGAGCGTGTCGCTGAGCTGCCCTGCGGCCAAGGGGCCCCAGCAGATCCTGGCACCGCCCCGCAGCCAGAAGAACCCCAAGGTAAGACACCTGCCGACCCGTTCTGCCAACAGCACCTTTCAGAAAGGGCCTCCAGGGGTCGCACCGGGATGGGCGTCGGAGCATGTTTTTGACTACTGCCCTGCATGTGGACGTGGTCCAGGGGAGGAACAAGAAGCTGGCTGGCGGATCTAGGAGTCGCATCACGCGGGAGTCCTGTCAGTCGGAACTGGCTTCCCCCGAGGCCGGGGCGCTGCAGTTCAGCGGGTCCTCACACAGCTACCAGAGGTTCGACATGGTGCCTGAGGCACTCAGGAAGAGGTGAGCTGCCCTGATCTTCCCTGTGTGAGCAGCGTCTGTATCGTATCAGCGAATGCACTTTGTTTCCGATAACAGTGTGTAGGCAACTTTCATTTTCATTGCATGGGTAATTATTTAGTTGTTACTGATTTAACGGTGATATCTATATAGTCTATCTATATCTATATAGATCTATATAGTTTTATATACTAATGAACCCTGTTAATATGCATTAATGTAGTCTATGTGGGGGACTTTAATCATGTTTTTTTTAAGAGATGGTGTTACAAGGTTGATTAGTAGTTTATGTTCTGCCATATTTTGGTCTCTCTCTCACTCAGAACCCATTTCTCCATGGGGGTGCGCGTGAACTCCTCGGAGGGACTGATCTTTCACGCGTCGGGGGTGAACAATCGAGCCACCATGGCGCTGTCGGTCTTTAACGGTCACTTCCTCCTGCTTATCGATGGAGGGCGCAGGAAGGCCAGCATTCGCAGTCGCAAGAAGTATAACGATGGCCAGTGGCACACGGTAAACACCTGTTTTACTTTACTCACCGGCACAGACAGAAATGACTACTTAAACACCTGTTTTACTTTACTCACCGGCACAGACAGAAATGACTACTTAAACACTTGTTTTACTTTACTCACCCGCACAGACAGAAATGACTACTTAAACACCTGTTTTACTTTGCTCAGCGGCACAGACAGAAATGACTACTTAAACACCTGTTTTACATTACTCAGCGGCACAGACAGAAATGACTACTTAAACACCTGTTTTACTTTACTCACCGGCACAGACAGAAATTACTACTTAAACACCTGTTGTACTTTACTCACCGGCACAGACAGAAATTACTACTTTAACACCTGTTTTACTTTACTCAGCGGCACAGACAGAAATGACTACTTTAACACCTGTTTTACTTTACTTACCGGCACAGACAGAAATTACTACTTAAACACCTGTTTTACTTTACTCACCAGCACAGACAGAAATGACTACTTAAACACCTGTTTTACTCTGTCAGTGTGAGGACTTTACTCACGGGCACAAACAGAAATGCGTACTTAAACACCTGTTTTACTCTGTCAGTCTGAGGACTTTACTCACATGCCCAAAAAGAAAAGAATATTTAAACATATTTAAATCTATTTAAACCTCTTTAAGGTTACTAATCTCACTGTAAGCGGTATAGTGGAGTGGAGAGGATTTGGAACCAGGGTTAGAGTTAGCATTACTAGTCTCATGGGGAGTGGTAATTATTTAACATTTTTTTTAAATGACTGATTATGTAAGTATAAGGATTGTCTGTTAAGCAGTGAAATCATATTGAAACATGTGTGTTTATGTTTGTGTCTCTGTGTGTTACTCCAGGTCTTTATAAGGTGGGAGGGGGAGAAGGCCAGTTTAGTTGTGGATGGGATCAATGCACAGACCAGGAGGGTGTTTAGTGGAGTGAAGAGCCCTCTCAGCCCCCCTATCCACATCGGAGGACTTCCTCCTGGACCGTCCAGTTCGACACCCACAGTATGTCATGTCATTCAGGATTTATACATATACAGTGACACAACCGTTCTATCAAGAGTCAGTAACTTGGGTGAATTGATTTTCAAGTCTCAGAGGCATATTATAACAAAAATGTCTTTCACAGGCATTGGTACCAAAAATGGTTTTCTGTTGCTGGAATTAGTTATGGTATAGTTAAGTTACGATTTAGATAGATAGTAAGATCGGATGTTTCTAAATGAATGGTATGGATATGGTACTGTATTCCCCTTATATATTTTCATAATATCTCATGGATTTGGGTTAGATATGAGTGCCATTTTTTGCATGTATGTCAGTAAATCATGATAAATATCATGCATCATTGGCAGCTTAAAGTTACATAGAGGCCAGTAAATTTTTGAAAGATTTAACTTTTATGAAGAGGATGGAGTTTCAGCTCTGACCTCTACAGGCCAATGGTGGAATTAAAACAGTCTTCTATCCTCTGTCGTTATTGAGTTAAATAAAAACCTAAATAAAACTTTATTTAATTCAATTTGATGACACTTGACAGTGGTTAATTGTATAGCAGGTTGGATCCGTAGGCTTTGTGGGCTGCGTCAGGGACATGAAGCTGAACGAGGAGCCCCTGGGGACCCCCTCCCTATCCCAGGGTGTGGTGGCCTGCTTCCAAGAAAGCCTGCAACCAGGGGTCTACTTCTCCAGCCAAGGAGGGCATGTCTCCATTGGTGAGCCCGCTTTGCCAAACCTTCATTCCCTGTTTGATTAGATTTGATATTACTTCTGTCCTTTACGAGGGAGTGATGAGGGAAGTTTTCCAACATGGGGCCGCTAAAATACATAAGTCCTTTTGCAGATGACTCCTTGGTTGTGGGGCGAGACCTGGAGGTTCTTCTCGAGTTGCGGCCCATCTCGGACTCAGGTGTGCTGCTGCATGCTGGAGGGAGGAAGGCTCAGCAGCTGACCCTATACCTCAACAAAGGCGAAGTGAGTAGGTCTTGGATGGTAGCAGCCTAGGCCAATGTCATACCCTTTTACAATACATTTTCTGCTCATAAGTTAGTCATATGCCATGCGCTTGCGTAAGGCAAAATCAATAGGCAAGTTTATAAATTCTATTAAACTAATTTAAATGTAACTGCTAAGGAATGGCAACTTGTGTTGTTGAAATGTGGATTCCATATTATGCAGTTCAATACAATCATAAGCGTGAGTTGGCGCAGTGTCCATTTAAAAGAAGTGGTTATTATGGTGGTTATAATGACACATGTCCATTTCAGGTAACAGTCACGGTGAATAACGGGAATGGTGCATTTTCCGCTTCTTTCTCACCTGAGGAGTCCCTGTGCAACGGGCGCTGGCACAGCATCACAAGTAAGCGCAGTCACACGCATCACAAGTAAGCGCAGTCACACGCATCATACGTAAGCGCAGTCACGCGTATCATAAGTAAGCGCAGTCCTGAGCATCATAATTAAGCGCAGTCATGCGCATCATAAGTAAGCGCAGTCATGCGCATCATAAGTAAGTGCAGTCACACGCATCGCAATTAAGCACGGTCCCACGCATCGCCAGTAAGGCATTTTTTAGTGGAGTTTGTTGAGTCACACAGATCTTTGTTGACTGCGATCTCATTTCTCGTCAATTGGTTGGCTTTGCAGTTAAGAAAAATAGCAACGTCGTCCAGCTTGACGTCGACGCGGGCAGTGAGCACGCCGTTGGGCCTCAACAGAGTCGCTCCTCAGGGGGGAAAGAAACAGTCTACCTGGGGGGAGTGCCAGGTGAGCCCTTCGTTTTATCTCAAATACACCTCTGGTGATGGTTACAGGGTGGATTTCCTGCTCAGAATTTCTATCATGAACTGAGCAAGGAAAAGTTAATGCACAAGTGAAAGTGGTGAAATAAACGATGGACCTGTCTAATCTACTACTAAAGTGTGTATAGAAGAACATTTCATAACCGGTGAAACCAGTTTAAATACATTTTAGAACCCCCATTTATAATTTATATATATATATATATGAACACATTTTTGTCCTGAAATATATATATGGCACATATGTCATCATTATTTACAGCTTTAAATATCAACAAGTGTATCTATGTAAATGTTGCAATAAAATGTTGAGTATATTTTACAAAAGATGCTCATAAAATAGTAAAAAAATTGTGACCACATGTGGAGGTTTAAAATAAATGCCAGTGGTTTAATCCCACCGCTTTATATTTTTTGTTGCATGAAATCGAATTACAGTAACAATATTGCCACACAGTAACAGTACAGATGGTAATGATGCATTATTGCCCCTGATCTGCCCATTCCGGCATTAACAAATACCTTAATATTTAGTCACTCATTTCATAACATGACGGAAATGTTTTGTTCTCCTTTTGCAGTGTTATGTTTTAGAAGAAATTTTATTTACAAGATTCCTTTAGAAAACAAATTAAGCGTCTCCATTGAAAAGTCTGACTGATGCTAATAACCCACCTTGATTATTTTTACCGTATGCAGATGCAGTAAAGGTTCCTGGCCTGCCCGCTTCTCTCCCATCATTCCACGGCTGCGTGCGGAGGGTGGTTATCAATCAGAAGCCCGTGGCGCTGACGAAACCCCTATTTGGACACGGAGGAGTGGGTACCCGGGGCTGCCCAGCTATGTAGCAGGACGCATGCTGCCTTTGTCCTTTGGCTATTCCTTAAACAGTACTATCTCGGGTGGTGGGCTAACATCAACCGTTTAAGAATTGTGAAGTTACATTTCATCGTGCCCGGGATTACAGGCCTGCACACACCATTGTAATTCATTACAATTAAATTGAGCGAAATAGTCTTGTGATTATTTTTTAATGCTCAACCACCACCATTCCCATAAAATGAGGTGTAATATTTACCTAAATGAGATGTCTGTAAATAAATGGTCCAAAAGTTTTTTTAAATGATAAAAAAAAAATCACATTCACATTTGGCACTTCAGTATGAACCACTTATTTAATGGAATTGCACCTTTTGTTATTTTTTTATATTTGGTATTACGGGAAATGTATCACGGGGGTATCAAAGTCAAACAAGTACTGCTATACTACTTTTATCGGAGTTTAAATTTGACAACAGAAAAAAGAAAAGAAAAGTTGATTTAAACATCTTTGTAATGGCCTCAATAAAGTTCTTAGGGACAGTTCTAAATCATTTTATGTGCATCAGCAAGAATTCAGTGTGGTTATTATTAGCAATACTGGCATCTCTCCCCATTTCACAGCAGCTTAACAATATGCACTTGTTTCTTATGCACTACACTCACACAGAGGTTTGTCCAACTCACAATTGACATGAAGAAGGTGATAACATGTGAAATAATACCTACATACATGTTAATTTTCTCCGATTTTATCATCCCATTAAGTCCCAACAAATAATCAGCCAATTCAATATAGAATTATGAAATTGAATTTGTCTGCAAACATTTGAGAATACATAAAAACATTTGAACAAAACCAATGCAAAGCCAAAGTACTTTCATGCCATTTTAATAACAACTTATTTTTGCCAAGCATTTTACATATATAACGAAAGGGCAGAGTATGCGTCTTAACCATGGTACACTTTGGCCCGTTTAAGAGCCCTACACTAAAGTGACAAATTTAAGGTAGGGCCTATAGGAAAACGCCCAAACTGTAAAACACCCTAATCCAAACTCATGTCTTCTTCGTCATCCTTTTTGTCTTTGGAGTCCCCTGCCTCGTTATCCGTCTTGCCGTCACCTTCTTCCATGGCTTTTGCAAATGCTTCCACGTCTGTAGAGGAAAAAAAAAATATTTACTCAGCTTTCAGATTCATCAATTAGAAAAGCGTAGGTAAAATCCAATTAACCGATTAACCACGTGGGACGGATTATAACCAATCATCTGAGCACATTCGAGAGGGCGTACACACCTCCTTTGTTGGCTGCGTCCACGGCCTCCGTGGGCAGGCCAAACTGGTTCATGAGTGGTCCCAGCTGCCCGGATGCCAGCGCACTGCTGAACATGCTCATCGCCTGCCCCAGCACAGGGGAGAGGGGCTCCAGTTTATACCGGGACTCCAGCACACATTACGGCACACCAGCCCGCAAACACTTATAAAGCAGAGGTCTGAATAGCATAGCATGTGCATAGCGAGTGGACAGAACAGGATTTACCTGCTGGAACTGTGGGGACGTGAGTGTGTTCTGGATCTCATCGGCGCTTTGTGGAAGAGATTCTCCAGAAGGCAGGTAAGGCAGGAGGCGCTGCTGGACCTCTGCGTTGGCCAGAATGGGGGCCATGATCTCAGGGGTCAGTACACTGGCCAGGTCCACTAAAGGGGAACAAACGGGGCAAATTTTATTTCTTACCTATGCAAGACTCAGCTGAGTCAACATTGATTTGACCTAGTTCCCGGGGTGGAAACTACACAGTTACAACAGCACAGAACACCACCTAAACCTGCAAAACCACTGAAATGTACCACTTCTCAATGGATAGGTTCTACAGCAGACAGATTTACTGCGTTCAAGTGCAGCATGCTAAAACATTTTGTACAAAATATTATTCCGCACTCAGCCACGTCCTGTATGACTCTGGGAGGCATTAGCTACATGTAGTATTTCACTAGATGGTAATGAGAGTTACTCTTGTTATACTTTAATATCTTTGTAATTTCTAGGCCCCGTCATACAAAACCTCACTCAGCTCACTTGAGGAACACCCAAGCATTGTTGAACGTGAGCGAGTAGGTACGCCAGGGGAAAGGCCGTGCCCCTCACCTCCCTGACCCCCGGACGCCACGGCAGGCACGTTCATGGTGGCCAGGATGCTCTGCAGGTCACTCAGCTGGATGGCCTGTGTGGGGCTGGCCGCGGTGGGGATCACCGGAGTGGCAGGGGCAGCCGGAGTGGTGGGGGTGACCGTGGGGGAGGCGGTGGTGGTGGCAGCAGGGGTGATGGGCGTGGTAGGCACCTGGGCAGAGGTGATCCTGGTTGCTGAGGAGGCGGAGGAGGGGGTGACTGCAGCCGACTGGCTACGGGAGCTGATGAGGAGATAAAGACAAATCATAACCTTGGTATAGGTCAGCTGGATAATAAATAAAAACTACAGAGGTGCATCACGCGTCTCAAAGGGAAGTCAATTAAATGTACAATAAAGCTTTTGTTTTGAGCCGGTCTTCTGACAGCCGGGTAACGCAAAAACATCACGACAAATAATGTTTGGTGTCAAGAGTAAGAAAGAAAAAGTAAGGCTGGCCATCATCTTCCATACTAAAGGCAAGTTTTTAACACACACAGGCACACAGGCACACAGGCACACAGGCACACAGGCGAATTTTTAAAATAATATTACAAGTAAAAACTTAAGTAGTCGCAACAGTCATTGATTACCTGGAGGATGAGCTGCTGGTAGCAGGACCTCCACTGCCCAGGAGACTGGCAAGGCCTGGACCTGCTAAAGCCCCCAGACTCCCTGCAAATTGACCAGTGTGAAGTGTGGTTAGGCAGGGTCACTTGAAACACAGTCACTCACTTATCACCCAACCTAGTTATTATTAGAAGATGCATTAGCTTTATTTATCTATCTAAATTTAGCCAACTTACCAAGTCCACCAAGTCCACCCAGTCCGGATGGTCCAATCAGCTGCATTAGCTGGTTATGGCTCATATTTCCCAGAAGGCTCTGCAGCCCACCCTCACCTGCAAATGTCATAACTCCATAAGAACAAAGAGACAAAAAGGCATCCTGTGCCACTTTAAGAGTACAGTTTAAATCGACTTGGGGTACCATGAATACATGCAGTGAACTAAACCAAGTAAAAAAAAAAAAAGAAGCTTTTTAGGAAGTTAAAGGGATTACAACATTACTATCAAGATATTTGACTTTTTGTGACACATATGGGTTCTGCATTAATTGCTGCCTACAGCTGCAATTTGTTCTTTAAAAACTGCTTCTGCATTGAGACTATGGCATGTATGGACAAGAAACTAATTATCTCTGTTTTATGGCTTCCCGAATTGTTTAGATGTCTACAAAGACCACACTAACGGTTTGTTTGATTGGAGGCGTGTCAGCGGGCCATTCTTAATTTAATGACTTCTTGTAGCCATGATCATTTAGATTGCAGGAGTAAGGCGCTAACGCTAAACGCAAATGAGGGCAATCACAGGAACCTTCCTCTGTTCAAATCTTAGACACGGTTTCAAACGAGGTTTGACAACCATAAATGCTGTTATTCTTCTGCATCCTAATTTCTCGGCAACGCCATTCTGTGACGTGATACCGGGCCCTTCCGTTTGGTGTTGCACTTCTCATTAGGCTTAAAGCGCCTGCTGTGTTGGGAATGAAACCGGCTTTACAATTTACATCTCTCACCCACTAGCTGAGCAAAAGGCTGATTAAGGACTCATTAAAGACTTGTTTTAGCAGACTTATTTATATTGTTTCGTGCTGCGGCCACAATGCCCCAGGCTAATGCAATGCAGAGACTTGGGGCCATAATGTCACCACTCAATCAGCTTTCGTTTTAGACTTGGGAACACCTGGTGGTTTTATCCCAAATCATTAGGATGCGAGCCAGCAGGGGAACTAGTTCATAACTGCCAAGATTAATATTGTTAATGATTACAGGAAACATGAACCATTAGCACACTAAACTATGTACAAGACGGGCTCTCAGAGACCAGATATGCTTTGCATTCAGAATAGGACTGACTTCAGCAGCACAGTAATTTCAGTAAGATGGAGAGAGCAGTGCATTTGGCAGCTCTGGGTGCCACTCACTCACCGCCGAGAGCTGACAGCTCGTGGCCCCCGCTGCCCCCGCTCCCCAGGGCACCAGGCATGGGGGGGTTGTTGAGATATTCATTTACTTTGCGGCAGTACTCCTCGTCCTTGTCAGTTTTCGGCTCCTGTAACAGAGTTGAGAATGGCTAGTGAGGAAATTATTCTACGCCGAGCCTTCACTGAGCTGCAGATAAATAAAATAAAAAGAGATACTCAAAGAGAATATTTCGTTAGCCAATGTGTTAATAGAAATTTTCATAGCGACTGATTTTTGATAAGAAGCTGTTGCTTAATAAATCATGAATACATTTAAACGCCAATCTTTCAGAAGCATGTAACCAGCTATTTGAAAGCAGACTATTCAACTGTAACATCCACCGATCCAATTGTAACTCAATTAATTCCTGCTTTACCTGCATCCAAAAGAAAAGCCGTTTGGATCCTGCTTTAAATTTCAGAACGTAGACGCGCCCTGTAGTACACTGGCTGACCCTTTTGAACTCGCAGTCATCAGGAAAAATGATCAGATCCTATAAACAAAGGGCCAAACAATTAATATTACAACCCACTGCCTAAGGGTAGAGGGTAGTTTTGATATTAAACATGCTGCACTGTCTTGATTTGCAGTCTACATTGGATTTTGAAATATATCTTGCAAGATCACAGCATCTCTAGAGAAAAAAAGAGACAATAGACAATATAGAAGTCAACTGGATCTACTGAAAAATAATACAAACTAGTTTACATGATGGAACAAATTGTTTTTTGGCATGGGTTAACCAAAAAGTTACATTTTAATATCAACCTTTCAGACATATTTTTGTCAGTAGATGTATCCAGGTATGATTCAATCTTGAAACCTGGTATTGGTCAAGCATTTTGGCCAATACCCCCAATTATTTTCTGTGTTGTAGAAAATTCAATAGCATTTTTTTACAGTTAAAAATTCTATAAAAATACGATTGATTTTATTGATATTATCGTCACGATCTTTATATTTTGAAAGTCCATGATGAAATCAATTTCAGTCCAACCAACAAAATACAACGAGACTGGGGTGATTTCTCCACCAATTAGAGAACACTTAAAATTATTTTATCAAATACATTATCTAGGAGTAATACCCTTTAAGAATGAGGTATTAGGAAACGCCAACAAGATGATCAAAAGAAGTTCTTACATCATCCACGTTCCCCGAAGTTCGGTCTTTCCAGCAGAAGTGGATGAGCGAGTCATCGGTCTGTTGTATGTAGACCAAACCCTTCCGCTTGTCAGGTGTCACTGTGCTCCCTTTCAGGGTCATCTTTCCGGCTCGAAACTCCACCAGGTATTTGCTGGAGGAGCCTCGAGACCCCGATACTAAACTGGGAAACAGC
Organism: Hiodon alosoides; assembly: GCA_025775065.1. Classification (NCBI taxonomy): domain Eukaryota; kingdom Metazoa; phylum Chordata; class Actinopteri; order Hiodontiformes; family Hiodontidae; genus Hiodon; species Hiodon alosoides. The sequence goes on from JAOYSI010001015.1 coordinate 12,103, forward strand.
GCTCCGGATGACATGCTGATATATTACTTTAATTCTGCAGCGAGCGTGCGAGAGCGAGAGAGAGAGAGAGAGAGAGAGATATGTGCGTTAAGAAAAAAATATTACAATTTGTTAGGCTCGTTATGGTTTCTAATATGGTTTTCTAACCTTTAATATGCATAGAAGTTAACAGCCAGCGGCTGTGTTGGTCAGTTATAATGTTCCACACTGATCTGACCAAGGAAAATAAATCCGTGTTTCATCATATTAGTGAATGATGTACTGGGAAAAAAAAAAAACTTACAACTACTAGTCTGCTAAAGATAACACACGCAGCAGCACAGAATGACACCACTACGGTGGACACATGTAATTTCCTTCTTTTTTATTAATTATAAACAGTGTTACGAACATTCTAGCCATTTGTCAATCTGGCTGCACTTCATGACTGCATCGGTTTCTGCTACCAGGACGGCTAGGCCACGAAATATGATTTGAGTCATTGTGTCGTTTGACTGCTAGCTGCTCTTATTTAGCATCTAGCCTGCAAGCTAACGCTACAAAATGATCTCATAGCTAGCTACTGAAAGATTTTTAAAAACCATAGCTGCTAACAACTTACATTTCAACGGTAGTTTACCATAAAAGCATTTAAATCGTTTAATTAAACTCAAACCGTTTTACATTACCTTGGCTGTTGCCGAAGTCTGTGATGCTCTCCGCTAGCTATACAAGAGCTTTGCCGGAGGTGCTCTTCCGTATAATACTTGTGGTTTAGTGATTGGCTAGGTCTGACATTGACGCAATCTGGTTGGTACAAACGTGTGTCAATTCTGTGACGTACCCGCACTACAAGCAGTTTGGCAGTGAGAATTTGCTGTGTCATATAACCGTCTTGCGCAGTGTGGTAAGTATCATACATCCGATCATAACATTTAAATTATGTCAAAATGTTACGCATTCATGCAGTATTTCCAGTTTCTGATCTGGTGCACAGATATTGTACCGAGTCCATCTTCCAAATTATTAATATTTCTGGATATACGCAGTTGCAAGGAAAATTATTTAAAAAGTGTATCCTTATCGTAATATCTTAAATTTCATACCCCTAAAATAGTGCATTTTAATTAAGCAACTCACACACTGTTTTAATGTTATTTATTATGTATGTTTTAACTTAAATAATAATAATAATATTAATACAATTTTAGTTCATCATCAAGTAAAAAAAATTCTAATATCTGTCCCTTCCTCAAACTCATTTACATAAAAGGAACTAAATTCTATAAAACATGAACAAATAGTATTTCGATCTGACTAAAATTAAAAACAGCTTTGTGCAAAACTGGAAAATACAAATATTAAGTCAGAAACAAATTTCATAAAAAGCTAAGCCTTAAGTAAAAGAACGATTTAAAAACACAAAGTTAAATAAATCTATTGTTTAATAATAGTACATTAGTTTTTTATGTGACTAGTTTACAAATAACCAAATTTACAATTCATAAAACAGCAATGAAATTAACGGATAGAGCCAGCAGTGGGGCATTTAGTATTTTTCAGCATTAAATATTTTCTGTACAAAACATGAGAAAGAAGGCCAGAACAGTGTAAAACAGCTGACCTTACATGTAAATTAATATGACATAAGACACCATAATTAATAAACAATAGATTAGCAAAGCACACACAATCTCTTGGTCATTCAGGTCTTCCATGGCCCTAAAAAACATAATACTCAAAGCCTGTAGCCAAACACCATTAGTTAGTTGTGTTATTTATATCATATTATTTGAATAACACCAATATCTGAAATGAAAGTGTGGGAAAGCCACCAATTCTGTGTGAACTGCACAATTTAGCAAAGCAACACAGCGCAGCATCACTCGTGGTTTTATACTCACAATGGAGAACTGAATTTTGCAGTCATAAAATGGTCATCTAAAGGTTCTACAATCAACATACATGAGAAACGTTTAGTGACACACTAACGCAGTTTTAAACGGCGCACACCCTAAAGTACATGCAGTAATAGTGATGTTTGCTTGCATAGATATATTTTTGAGATGCACACCATGATAGATAATTGTGAATATAGGACTTCCGTGACCAGTTAAATTTATTTTTTGTAACTTTTTTAGAATTGTATTCAAATTAAATCTTTTTTTGTAAGATTTAAACTGGCTTTTTTTTGCACTAAAATAGTAACATACTAATAATTGCCTTTTAAGAGCATTTTGATGTGCTAGCTAGGTTGTTTGACCTTTTTTCATCAGTGATACACTTTATTGACAGTATAAAGTCAATTTATTGACTATTTTACTGTGTAAAAATAATAATAATATTCATAGAAATGTCAGTTAAAATGTTTAGGAACATTTTTCTCAAGATGCATCAATAGCTCCCTGTAAAAAATGGATATACACATTTGCTTATGTTAAATTAGAGACATATTCACTCAAACCATTTAGGTTTCTATGGCTGGGGTGTGCAGAACTTCAGTATTAAGTGTAAAATCATATCTACCCAACCAACTTGACACCACCAAACAGCCTATAGTTTCAACAGACTGTGTGGCTTTAGTTTCTACATAACGCTTTCAGCAAACGCATACACATTAACTTATGTTCATTCCATTTTCTTAATTATAAACTAATATTATTTTAGCAAAATCATTTTCATCACAACAGGTTTAGAAACTAGGCAAACGTTTTCACAAAAAGTTACTTATAATATTCTTGTTTAGAATGCATTACAATCACGTGAATAAATGCTAAATGTGGGGGGTGGTTTACTGAAAAATAGTGTTCAGTGCAAAGCCAGTAACTTTGTAATTGTGGTTGTGTTGTATGTACCATTTTACAAATATTAAAGTCCTATGCTAACTGTGACAATAAAGGGAAGCTGGGGCTTTGTTTTGAAGGTTTTACACGAGAAAACTCTGGTGCCCACATCAGCCGACATGCTAACTCAATTGTGTTCGACAGAACTATGACAAAACATTTCATTAAAAAATGAAAACCTATTATCTCATGTCTAACTTCTCATTCCACTTTCAGTGACTAATTAGCTCACAATAAATTGACAGTAACAATACATTTTCAGCCCATTCTCATTATAACATAAACCTTTGTTTCAGCTTTGTGATTATTTCCTGTGTTCATTTTTGTCTGACAACTCAGAAAGTAGCAGCACGATTCTCTAGTAATTTAATCAATAACGAAATGAAGAAATTATTTAGAATACCTCATTTTCCAACCCATCGTTTTTACTTGAGGAAGTAAGTAATGAGAATTAAATTGTGGAGATTTATTCTAAACATCATCTCCCTAACCTACTCAGATTTAGGCTAGGACCAAATCAAAACTTGAGCTGCTTTTTCAAATCACAAAGGTAATCATACTTTTAAAATAACCTTTTCTTTTCATGAGCAGAACATTTTGATTTGGTCCCAGCCTAAGTGTCAGGATTTTTAAAGAAGCATTCCCTGAAAAAACAAAAAACAAGATTTGCTGTTGTTTCTTACAGTTCTATCAGTTAACGTACATTCTTTCATGCTCTTAATCACTTGATTATAAGTGCTCGACAGTATTCACCAACAGGCAGATGACATCATTGTTTGGCTTTCGAGGTCATCTTTCATTATAATTGAATAATCATAATGAATGCTGTGTGTGTGTGCTCAGATGCCTGACCTTTGCTAGGGGCAATGTACCCAGACTGTGATGAGGAACTCATTTGCGACACTGAGATTTTACACAAGCCGCACTAATTGCAGTTCACGGAGATACTCAACGTGCTCCAAGGGCAAAATAACTTCCAACTTCCTCATACAAACGACATTTTATACAGCTTCTGAAACATACGCTCAATTTTCGTCAAGGCATCGGAGCACAGAGAAGCATTTATCTGAGTCATAGGAACATGATCTCCTTTAAAAAAAAGCAAAAAAAAAAAAAAAAAAAAGGAATATCAAATCGATTTTCCCAGAATAATTTGTCTCTGAATGATGTGGACACTACTGCGCCCAGTGCTGGGTTTTAATTTGAGATGTAAGCAATGTATACCAACTTTTTCAAAAAGTAAGAAACAACATTTAAAATTGTGATTATTATTTATTTTCCAGAGGCCCTTATCTACATTTATCTACAGCTTACATTTGACACATTGCCAGTTTATACAGGCTGGGTAACTACTGACGCAGTGCAGGCAGAACGCCTAGCCCAAACGTGTGTGTTCCACCCCTAAATTACACTTGCAACCATCAGATCACAAGAACAGTTTCTTAACCGTTTCCCCACTTTGACGTAATTAATGGACTTCCCCCCTCCCGTCGACTCTTTTTTCAGAGGGACATGCAGAGAGTGCTAAAAGAAACCAGAAGACATAACAAAGCCTGACATTTTACAGCATTGCATGGGATATCTGCTCCTCAAAAGCATTTTCTCAGTCAAATAACTATTCATTTATCCGGATCCTCGCATTACTTTTTGCTGCTGACGTTGGTTTTAGGGAAGGTCTTGCTAACCACTTGGGGAAATGGAAAATGTTAAAGAAACAACAAACATCCACAATTAAAGAGAATGAATTCCCACTGGAGACGACAAGGAGCCGAGTAACGCTGATCCCCATCAGTAGATATCCGGACATTCAGTGTATTTCCTATCAAAGTACCCTCCGGTGTAGATCCAGTCCTGGGTGCCTGTGTATGGGTTTGTACCTGACTGGAACCACCTGGAAACACATGAACCACTATTATACAGTCATCATATATAAGGAAGATTATCTACTGAATCTAAACAGTACAGGCGTAATAATACGGTTTACCTATTGAAATGCTACAGTGTACGATGGCCTACATACTCACGCCACTAAACAGACATGTGCTATGGTAATAGCGTTTACTGGCCTGCTGAAGCGACGTTGTGGAAGGCTCACCTGGTTGACCACTCCCCCTCACCCTTGGCAAGTTCTTTGCGGGCCGCCCTTTGCTTCTCCTCCAGCCTTTCCTTCTCTCTGCTGGCCAGATCTGCAGAGCAGAGCAGAGCAGAGCAAAAGCAGGCTTTGGTATATCTAAGCTTCAGTTGAATTATTTATACAATAAAGCAGAGAAGCAACTTTAATAGGACGCTATCATCATGATTTTTTTTATAGGTGCAGGACAAAGATAATGTGAAGGGAGGGTACCGATGTCGCCGTTCTCCATGGCCCTGATATCGGGCCTCAGGCGGCAATCTGTGGGTGCCAGGACTGCATCCATTCCTGGTTCCAGCTCATTTAGGGTGATGGCAAAGTTTGTGAAGTTATACATCTGTAGAAAAGAAGGACCAAGGAACTAAGACCAGCAAGGAACTAATGGCATCTGCGCTATTCCACGTCCCAGAACGAACAACGTTATCGGACACATCCTGAGGGGATCTTCAGAGGGGACAAGGATTGTCTGAAAGGAGGGCGGATCTTCTGAAGGGGGGGGG
>JAOYSI010001016.1:0-17554 GCA_025775065.1 Hiodon alosoides
TTTACACCCCAAGGGTTTTTTTTGTTTACACACTGGTTTAAAATTTATATTTTTTAAATTTTTGTTTAAAAAAAACCCCCCCCCCCCCCCCCCGAAGTGTATTTACAAGTACACCAATCACCAATTTTAGATGTTTTGAGTTAGTGCTGGAAGGTTAGGCAACCAATCTGCTAAAATACTGCTTTATTTTATACTTGTAGGGTACATCCCGCCACAACCTCATGATTTGAATTCCATCAAGAAACATCCACCCTTAGACTGCAACAAAGAGACACCTGTAAACAGCTGCTGAACATTTTAGCCGAAACAGTTGGCGTTGGGGAGATCCAGGGCAGCGTGTTTAAGAGTAACAGGAAGTTGGGTACATAAGTGTGGTATGCAGCCTCATTACAAAAGCGCAGGTGATGGGTGAAGGAGGCCACTGTGGGGGGTTAAAGGTGACCCAACACTTACCTCCCCGGTGGGCGGGAGCTCAGCGGCCTCCAGGGTAGAGATGGCACTCCGAAGGAGAGCGATAGCGTCCTGACAGCTGCTGGTCAACTGCTCCACTCTCTTGGGAAAACAAACACCATGAAAACATCAAACTGTCACCCACAATGCCTTTTTTAACCAGGCAACCATCTGTCTTAGCCTTACTTATTGGCATCAGTTACAATCATCCAGAGATGTTAGCATTTTTGCATTATATTGGTTAAGCACGTCCAGCTAACGGTGACTCCTAGTATTTTTTTAAAAACATAACTAGGACCAATTTAGCATTACCGGTATTCTCAGAGTAGGTAGAGTAAACACTATATTTAAGTGATGGTTTGACAATGGTGACGGCTACGGAAAGAGCTATCTCACCATTCGGAAAGAGATCCAGCTTCTGTGACAGAAAGGGAAGGTGCCCTCTAAGGCAGCCGGCAGCTGGGAGCTATCCACGTGCTTGTAAAGGGACTTGAGGGAAGTAAGGAGCTCAAACTGTGGGACAAAGATAAGGGTTCGGGTCATCGCGACGACCACGCCATCACGGGTCCTTAAGTGGGGGACCTCCAATCTCGATAAAGGAAAACATTAGCTTTCAACACTTAAATGAGCACAGGTAACATACAGGCCAGACACTGCACTGCAACCAATTACACTGAAGAGAAATATAAACAGAATGGCAAAATATAGTCAGGAATGGCCATTCTTTGAATGCATTTACTATCAACACATATTAAACGCTGATTCCCTTGAGGTTGTAAGTGGGTGCTGGAGCCCTGCTGGGGCTGAGCACATCCTTACACAGCTTACACAGTGAGCTTAATAGGAGCCACTACACTCAGGCACTTCAGCTCTAAAATAACCTCCTATCTCAGCAACCGAGTTGACAAAGAAGTAAGAGCTGAGATCACAAATGGGCCCTTCTTCAGGAGTGTTTTGACCCTGTCCCGGAGGGAAGACGGAGTCTTCATCTGATCATAAAAAACAATATTTCTTAGTATTTCATTCGTGTAAGAAAATGATCAGACTTAAACAGGTTTACCACATTGCTCACTGTCTCTGTTATGGATAATACAAACAACCTCCTATGAAGAGGAAAACAAGACAAGCTTTTCATTGAGTATTGCACGCTGCTTCTAACAAAAATCAGTCAACAGTTAAGCTCCAGGGGTTAAACCTGTCTTAATGATCCCAATTTGGCAATAGCAACATCTGAGTAATCCTCCAGTCAAACGTATTCCTCTGGGCTACTTTGCATCCTGGTGCCTAGTTGTCCCAAAGAAAGGGAGCATTGTTCCTGAATGAATGCGGGAGTGATACGTTGTTTGAGGCTGGGCTGGGAAGGTGGAAAAGCTCGGCGCGTTACCTGCATGGCCGAGGGCTTCTCAGTCCGGAAGGCAGGGTCTCTGTCTGCCAGCAGTAGGACAGTGTGAATGCAGCCAGGCACGGCCTCCTGCCAGAGGAGAGGGAACCAACAGAGTATGCCTTTTTACCAACACCAGCCTATGTCCACGCAAGCCGCTCCGCTCCGGGGGCCCTTTATCATTAACTGCGCCATCTTCCCCCCTTACCCGACCCTTCACTTCCTGCTTGTGGGGCCCCTCAACAGCTGCATGCCCGCTGCGATGCAACAATTGAGTGGATGAGGACACAGCTCCTGTTGTTTTAGTGACCCGGGGAGTTCACATAAGCTCTGGGATGAAAGGCCGCCAGGGCCAGGGCCAATCGTTCCATGAGGTCGCGGCAGGTTTCAAAGGGTTCTGCGGTGCATGTCTGCAGGCCGCACTTTTGTTTGGCCCTTTTTAAGGAATTATACGCTCATGAGCGGTGTCTTTATGGGTCCCCGGCTTTAAAGAATACGCAATCGGACTTCTTTTTCAGGGGGAGCATGGACTCATTATCTCCATCAGGTGTGCAGACATTTGCTGGGTAAATGACTAGGAATGTTATGCCTGGATATAAATGTCCCCACTCAGGGCTGAAGCAGGCAATTTTTTTTTTTTTTAGAAAAAAAACAGATCCAGATAAAACACGTGTAACAAGTCAGGAAGTTCAGCATCAGCTGAATAAATATTTATGCTACACGAGAGCTTTTTGCTTTTTTAAACGAAGTGGTTTCATTATGTTGTAATGGGCTGACTAGATCATAGACTGGACCCTCTATAACAAAACCTGCTGCAGAGCACCAGAGTAGAGATGGTCAATGTTTTTATGTCTCTCATGCTGATTGCACTCAACTTAAAAAAGGGCAAATCAAGGGGGCTGTCTAAATGAAGAGGGAATGAAAGAGAAGTTGAAAGGGAAAAGTGGGTCCAGGCGGGGGCGTGTGCGTGTTGCAACCAACAAACGGAGATCATGAACCAAAACCCAGGGAGCTCTCAACGCCACACAGATGGACAGCCCTCCGGTGAACGCCAAGAGTGCTTACAACACCCAATACGATCTTTAACGGTGTCTAACGAGAGTAGAGTGCAGCCATTTCCTCTTACGTCTTACATTTTCCTAGATATCCAATAAAACTGCAATTACAAGCCACTGGAGATAACTTAAATGAAAAGCTGTTTAGTACATTTCAAACATCGGTTGCACCATACTATTGAAACGACAAACATTACAGGAATACAACTGAAGTACAATGACTAAGATAAAGCTTAATCAACTAACTATATTAAAATCGTTCTGGGAGTCAAAGAATATAAAAAAAATGGTATGGATTTTGCTGCTCATTTTTATTAACGAAAGCCCTTTTATATCAATGGTTACAATACAAGTCAACAGGGTGCAAGAGCTTTTCAACAGTGTGGACCCAAACACATTCAAAGACATCTAAAAACCAAGCAACAGAATACTCTACAATGAAAATTGTCATAACAAACGCTGGGTCATAACAAGGCTATCTAGCATCAGGCAGTTACTATTAATGACTAATATGCTGTGAAAGGAAAGCTAGCCTCTTCCAGCATTGTGAATTCTAATGAATTAGACAAGGATATTACTAATGCTGCATTACATAGCCACCTGTGTTACAGCCACACACATTCATCTTCAATATCTTTAATCAAGGTTGAGCAATAACAGCCATGACAAACTCGCAGCTAATTCTGAGTGAAGGGAGATCCCTAACACAATTCAGAACTCATCCAGGAGAAACCAATTAGGGGTCGCATGGTTAGCATAATTTAACGACAGCCCTTAAGGGTGACAACGGACTGAGGAGGGCGACCACGGGAAAAGCCAAATCCTGATTTTTCAACAGTCTAGGCTAGGACTTTGGTGTAGTCAGAACAGATAAACACGTTGCATATTTAAACCGTACTGCCGCGGGTACGTTATCATACATAACTCTTCAGACTATGCCAGTTCGCTCTGATATCACTGAAAAAAGGCTTCAGTCTATGTTTTTAAAGTGGCAGGATAACACATTCCAGGCACACAGACTTACAAATCCAATAAATACAAAATAATCAGTAGCTGAAGTGACGACTGAGTCTCATCTAACAAGATGATGCTATCTTCATTAGCAGTTCTGTGGTAAGGGAGCTCCAGGGGCCATTCCCAATGAGATCGGGGCAGCGACGGCCTTCATTAAAGCAGAAGGAGACCCCGCCTCCTCCGTCATTGTTACTGCTGACCCGGAATGGAATTAAGGTCACCCGCACACGTGTGCATCCTCCTGCACTTCCCAAAAAAGGCCTTTCAAAGGGGGCTCTGTCACGTTTTTAATGAGGCTACCTCAAAAAATAGGGTAAAGATCATTTTACGAGTTATACCGTAAAATATATATATATATTTTTAAATGATATTGGTCACGATGAAGGCGCTGTCTTTCAGGCAACGTTTGCGTGTGGGGTTTGGACTTCGCCGCACATCCTTCAGGCTCTGCTGATGACTCAAAAACAGCTGCAGGGACTGCTGGTTATGAGTTTCAATTCAAGTTCAACAGAGCTTCACATTCAAATGCCCTCACAGACCCAGCACACTAGCGCAATGCACCGTGAGCAACCGCCCATTGGAAACACTAAATTCATCTAAATCCAGCTTTTGGCAATATTCATCAAATGGAAACCCGAGGACTGTACGTCTGGATTAGTCTCTCCTTTCGGTTTTTTTCACAATCTCAGCATTTAATTTGTGAAACCAGATTGGCCACCAAAGCCCTACAGGCAGAGGTTTAGATCAATCTCCAAGCTACGCTGGCAGGGGAATAGACACGCAGAAATAATGAGCTCGGCCTTTTGGTCTCAGGGCTGAACCCATTCATCTAGTCCCAGTGTTAGTGACCAAGACTGCCTGCTAATCAAATATAATGCTATTGTTTACTACACGCTAACCACCCTGACCAGCTGAGGGATCAAAATCTATTCATCCAGACAGCTCAGCACAGGAACCAGTCCATGAATACATTGAAAATCTTTTATGGATTAATCTTGTTTATGCCAGACTGCTTTTGTCTTGGTGACAAGAATAAATGGCCCTTATGAAACTTTCAATATTTAATATCTTTGGGTTATTTTACTTATTATACAACCAAGTATTCAGGCATGGTGTTATCCACCTCAGGGCCATCATGCAAATAAAAGTCAAATAAAGCAATAAATTCAATTATAAATCCACGTCCAATTAAATTAAAATATAAATAGTGAAGCTATAGGAAACAGCTGCACTTCACACATGTTAACAAATGAAGACAATGTAACACAAAACCGACACAATTCAGAAGAGAACCAGCATCAGTAATGTCAGAGTTAAAGACACTGTCTCTGTCTCTTCACGGCTTACCTGTAAGGTGTTAAATGCTTTGAACAGTGCAGGAACGGGGGAGCATCTACGCGCATCCACCAGGACGGTCAACCCCAGCGAGCGCACCTCCTTCCTGTCGGACAGAGAGGCACGCTCCAGCAATGACAAAGCCCTTCAGTCAGCGAAGGCGACAAGGCTGAAAGGCAGAGCACGTCCTCGTGCATTACCTGAGTATGGAGTAGAAGTAGACCAGTATCCGCACCAGCTCACCGCTGTTACAGTTTGGGTTTAACCAAATTGTATTTCTAGTCGTCACGGTTACAAGTGCACGCCCACATTTGTCTCTAGTACCTGGGATCAAACGTAATTGGGAGAAATACAAGAACAAGTCACCAATGTGTTGTTAGTCCGTCTGAACGACTTTCTACAAAACGTTTTATAAATACAAAAATAGTAATTAATAGGGTTGTCACTAAACCCCAACTTAATCCGAGGGAAATTACCGACTTTGAAATAAACGACACTTTGAAGCTATCTACCTCTCCCATTGCAAACAGTGCCTCCGTTACTATACACAAACCCCCAACCCCTCCCAGGGGGCCCCACTCACCGGTCAGGCACAACACTCCTGAGCTGAGCACCTCAGGGTTGAGCTTGTTTGCCTGGGAGAGGACAGGCTGTGTCTTCGAGGGGGCGTCCTGCGGCTTTGCCACCTCCAGGGAGGGCGGCCGGACTTCAGCCACAAGGCCCTGCTCCTCTTGGGGCCTGAATGCTGAGAGGAGGGAGACACATACGGAGGGGTGACTCCAACACAAACACAAGCGGACACAGGCGCAGGTAACTGCATTTAGGCACATACTACAATTACTTTCGATCAACATATTTTATTAGCCAAAACAGAAGCGATACCCTCCTTTTCTCCCATTAAAAGAAAAACAGAAGCTGAAAAAATTATCGGGGTCAGTGCACCAGTGCGGGGTCTCTGTACCAGTGCAACAGTGCAGGGGTCTCTGTACCAGTGCACCAGAGTGGGGTCTCTGTACCAGTACACCAGAGTGGGGTCTCTGTACCAGTGCACCAGAGTGGGGTCTCTGTACCAGTGCACCAGAGTGGGGTCTCTGTACCAGTGCACCAGTGCGGGGGTCTCTGTACCAGTGCACCAGAGTGGGGTCTCTGTACCAGTGCACCAGAGTGGTGTCTCTGTACCAGTGCACCATAGCGGGGTCTCTGTACCAGTGCACCAGAGCGGGGTCTCTGTACCAGTGCACCAGAGTGGTGTCTCTGTACCAGTGCACCAGAGCGGGGTCTCTGTACCAGTGCACCAGAGTGGGGTCTCTGTACCAGTTTACCAGTGCAGGGTCTCTGTACCAGTACACTCCACAACCCACTTCCACACACAGGTCTCCGACTGGCTAATCTTGTGCATTCCCGGCAGCACCAGCTGAACTTTCCACAAAGTAACAGGCCAGGGGTACTTAAATGTAAACACTTTCCGAGGAAGACCTTAAAAGCCCCGTTAGATCAAACGCTAGACCATAATTGATTCAAGAGGTCCAAATGCTGCTGTAAAATTTTCGAGCAGTTGACTTAAACATTAGAAAAACAAAGACAAATCAACCAGAGACCTGATCTAACTGAGCTTGCCATGTTTTATAGTGTTTTTTTCATGGGGATAATGGAAGTTACATTCGAGGGAAACCATGTGGAATGTTATTTATATAGATAAAACACCACAGAAATCATACAAATATTAGTCTATCAGGTCTTTTCCCCTTCAGCTGGCACATAAGTTCCAGCCCTGCTCCACTTTCTGAATGAAACACATATCTCTATTGTTTTAGGCACAGTCCGAGTAAGCCAACAGCGTCAGCAGGTTCCTGATTCCTTGGGCCCCAGGCTTTTTGAAAGCGACCCCCTGAACAACAGCAGTTCCACGGCCTCAGACAGAAGCCCTTCAGTGCTGTGTGAAACATTATTGGGGTCGAGTCCAATAAAGGCTCGCCGACCAGCTGATAGAGTTCCAGTCAGTCAAAGCAGGAGGAAAAGAAACAGATAGGAGGTGGAGACTCTGAGCTCTGTTTGCCCTTCTCTCTTCAGTAGGCCCTCAGACGTTGATGTTGGCGGCAGGTTCGCTTCGCGGCGCGGACCTTAGCCAAACAAATCTCCCTGATTAGGGGGCCTGTCTCACAACAACGGCGACCTGTTCTGGCCGCATGAGACAGACTCGACGCGGAGCCCGCGCTTCCTTAAGCCACTTGGACCGGTCCAGCTCTTATTACAGGGAGATGTGCCCTTCAGTACTGCACCCGGATCTCTGGGCTAGATCCCAGTGGGGTGCCTGGACTCATCTCCATCCAGCCACAGCATGATCTACGATACGTTTGGTCCCTTTTAACATATGGTACATACATCACTACGTTTGCCGGATAGCACTATAATTAAAAGCAATTCTTCAAAAACTGCATGTAAAAAGCTCAGTGCCTGAATAGAAAAAAACGCCGATACATTTTTGGCAAGGAGGTGATTTAAGAAAACGTTTGAAATAACAGAAAAAAAGGTTTGGAAAAAAAACGTCTGAGCAAAGCACTAGACTGTAATTCAAGAATGTGTTGTTTAATCTACAGTTAATCTTTAATAGAAAAGCAAAACTGGTATGCAGTGAAACACAGGACATGATGGGCCAGGCGTGGTGCAGCCCAAGGGCACAGGTGCGTGGGCTATTTTTGACCACTGCAGGTGTATTGCTCAGCCACTTGCGCCGAGAGGGGTGCTGGGGTGCATCGCTGGCAGGACATAAATAAAGCTATTAGCGTACTGCTATTTTGGTCTCATTTTCGCCTAAGCCTGCATCTCCGCCGATCAAGACCCCCTCTTAGCGCAAACGCAGGAGCTTAGATTCATTTAAAAAACACTCTGTTCTAAATATGTTGCAGTTAAAAAAGAACACTTCTCTAATTCTCCCCACACTATCAATGACAACATTTAGCCAGGCATAACTTCGGTTAGCTATCCACCAAAGTAACATGTCCAGCTGAAAATGGAAACTTGGGTAAAATGTGTCCTACTTACAGTGGCTTATCTACCACTTATAGCTGGTCAGCAAACTTTGGTAAATTCCCAACTGCATTACTGATTTCTGCATCTAACATTCCAACCCAGCGCATCTAAGTAGGTGGAAAGGCGGAGACTAAAATGGTCAGCAAATGTCCCTGCAGATGGCATGAAGAGACAAAGCTACTGAATGTTTACAGTGTCAAATAAGTGCTAACTGAGGAAAAGCACCAACACTTGTTTTTTAACATCTTCTCCGCGTCAAGAGCTTCCGGATCCTTTAGCAAAATGAAAAACGTCCTTCCTTGTTTAATATAAATGTATAACACACTGGTAGAAATATCAGGGTAAACTGTATTAATGCACTAAGAAGCAGCATAATTCTTGAGTAAGGGGTCCCCTCTTCAGTAGTACAGAATCATCAATCCAGAGTGGGAGCAGAAGCCAGCCCCGTCGCAGCCAAGGCTGCGTATGGCAACTTCTACTCCGCTGCACAAATCGGCGCCGAGCTCCTCCAGCCCCGGTGAATCCCCAGGTGGAAAGCCTTGTCCGGATGACTGATGTAGGCCTTGAGACTAGCCAGTGACTTGACAAGGATCTCGTTCCCCTAACATCAGCAATCTCAGCGGAAATCGACAATCCCGGGCTCTGACGCGTCCCCATGCAAAGAGAGTAAGGAAAATGCACACTCGGGCCAGCACACAGCTCTTCCGAGGTTCACTTAAAACACAATTATGACCTGTCATGTGCCTGGCACCTGAGAGGCTGACAGCCTCGACACTAAGACAAACACAAGGGCAAGCTGGGATAGCAGAAGGTAAACACATCAACCGGCCATACTATAACGCTGTGTAGCAGAAAAATACTGACAAAAGAAGGCATTCAAGGCTGCTGAAATGCAGCAAAAAATCGAGCATCTGGATTGTGCAGCATCCAAAGAGAGCAAAACGATTATTCACGACTATCATTAATGTAAAAAACTGCTCGTCTTCAACTGTGTGTTTTCTGCATTCAGTTTACAAGGACTGAAAGCACACCTGGCCAACGACTGGTAGGGAACCTGCTACTGTGGTCTTGCCAAATGCCAATGCATAACTTAACCAATAACTGATGAAAACAACATTTTTTTAAAAAGGTATGGATTATTTGCTAGGTTACACTGGTAGTTAATCACTGCGGCCGCAGGGGAGATCATTCGAGGAGGAGGAAGAGGAAGAAGAGCAGATGGGGTGGGAGCCAGGCATCATACAAGGGGAACAGTTTCGGAGGCGAAGCAGTCAAGGAAAATAAGCCAAGAACTGCGTCCAAAAACCGAATGGTAAAATAGTTTAGGGTATGCAGCTTTGGGGAAAACGATAGACAGGAAGGTTAACAGCGAGGAGGGTTTTTGGGAACGTAAATGGAAGTCTACCTTGCAGGTGGGTTTCCGCAGGCGCTGCGTTAAGGCCGAGAGCCATCTGGGACTCGGGCTGGTCTTCCGGCACCTGTTCTTCAGGGCTGGCGGCAGGTGAACATCGACCCTCCTCCTGTGGTGACAGCCCTGACTCCGTGCTAGGAACACTGTTATTAAAGGGGACCTGCCTACTCTCCACAGGGGGTTCCATGGCCTCCATGCCCTCACCTCTCTCTCCGCCCTCCATCGGAGCACTCCCACCCTCACCGGCTCCGCCAGGCGAGGCCCCCAGAGCTGCAGGGGGAAGGGGTGTCCCCTCGCTGGGCTGCACTGCGTCAATGCCCGGCTCCTCGTTCACTCCCTGCTGTCTCTCCGACGCCGCGTGCTCCTGTTCTCCGTAATCTGCCTTTACACCTGCCGCACTGCCCCCATTCTCCTCGATAACCGCAACCCGCCCCTGCTCCTGCTCTGCTGAACCGGGAGCACTCCTGTCTGCTCTGATGCTCGCCTTCTCCCCTTCGGAAAAAGGCCCGGCCCGTGGCGGGTCACACCCCTCGCTCTGCGTGCCCGCCTGCTGTGTGGCGTTCTCAGTCACGTGCTCGGTCTGCTTGACCGCGTAGCTGGTACTGGCTTCCAGATCAGGATCTAGATCTTGCCCTGCGCTGTGCGCCTGGACACACACGCTGACAGGATCATTGCCATTATTCTTATTAAACACCCCCTCTTCCTCTGCTGAGGCCTCAGTGCATTCTATAGAGACAGGACTCTCAGGACCTCTCAAACCAGTAGAGCTTCCTGACTGACACCCATGGCTGTGGGGACTCTGCAAACTAGCGGATGGATCACAACAAGGTCTATCGGACTCGAACACAACAGGGAAATTCTCACAGGATGTACCTTGAACACCACTTGGCACATGGTCCTCAGATGAGAACGGTTTGCTCTCAACCTCACTCTTAGTGGGGGTTAAGATCACTGGACAGGGTGAGGGTTTAAAGGACGCATCGTTCAGGTTCTCCTCTATGAGGTTGGTACACACCATGGTCTGGGAGAAAGTGCTGCTTCTGAAAAGCGATTCTGTCACTTTGGATGGAACATGCCCGCTAGTCCTTGTCTTGTTTAGATTTTTGTAATTCAGGCTAATGGCCTGAGTCAACGAGCCCCTCTGAGGGAAAAAGCGAGGGAGTGCAATGTCAGCCAGCTCCACGTATTCCCCCTCTTGGTCAGAGTCATCCAGTGCTTTGTCTGAGCTCTGCTGCTCTTTGTCTGAGCTCTGCTGCTCTTTGTCTGAGCTCTGCTGCTCTTTGTCTGGGCCCTGCAGCTCTTTGTCCGGGCTCTGTAGCTCTTTGTCCGGGCTCTGCAGCTCTCTGTCCGGGCCCTGCAGCTCAATGTCCGGGCCCTGCTGCTCAATGTCTGGGCCCTGCAGCTCAATGTCTGGGCCCTGTTGCTCAATGTCCGGGCCCTGCAGCTCAATGTCTGGGCCCTGTTGCTCAATGTCCGGACTCTGCAGCACTATGTCCGGGCCCTGCAGCTTTTTGTCCGGGCTCTGCAGCAATATGTCCGGGCCCTGCAGCTCTTTGTCCGGGCCCTGCAGGACTATGTCCAGGTCATCCAGCACTTGGTAGAATCCCTGTTTCCCGCTGCCAATGTTCCCATCTGACTGGCAGAGGGCTGGGAGATT
Source organism: Hiodon alosoides (assembly GCA_025775065.1). Lineage (NCBI taxonomy): Eukaryota > Metazoa > Chordata > Actinopteri > Hiodontiformes > Hiodontidae > Hiodon > Hiodon alosoides. The sequence continues at coordinate 11,334 of JAOYSI010001016.1, forward strand.
CCGAAGCCCCAGACTTGGACTGTCACCACCTTGTTGGGACGGGATAGCGCTCACATCTCTTTCTGCATGCTGGCACTCCAGCGAGCCCTCGCCTCCTGCTGTGCCAATGGCAGGACCACCCTCAATCATTTTGGGTTTGTGGATGAACTCCGGGCGGACAACATCCTCCCAGGGCACCCGGAATATGTCACCGTCCGTCGCCAGGAGGCAGTGCTCCAGCGACACTCCTGTCCGCTCTCTGTTGATCGAGTCCAGCCAGGCCATGGTGAAGATGGAGGAGTAGCTTATCTCGGGAACCTTCAGCTCCTCCACATTCTTCCTGTCGCCAGTCAGGGACTTCAGCACAATGCGCGGGGCACCCTTCGGGGAAGACGCCACCTGCAGGTAGAAATCTCCAGGCTGTAGAACTCGCCGATCCAGGGAAGACAGCTGGATTATGACCTTCTCATGGACGCAAAGAGGCCAGCCTTCATGACGGAACAACAGGCCACAGAATGGGGACTGCAGGAAGAGAGGGGGAAAAGACAGGAAGACTTGGTTCAATATAGCAATAGCCACTGGATATTTTCATCATGAGTTGTAGAAGTAAGTAAGTGTAAGTAGTACTACAATAGACAGGAATGTGACCTTCCCTTAGCTATTATGAATGGCGTTCCCAGAAACTGTACGTATTTACAGCGATGCAAAATCCCAAGGCTTCCTTTCCTGTGTCATAACACGTTGTGGCTTCCATTTCCATGTCAATGAGGGGGCCGTGTTTACACAACAAGCGCCGCTGCTGCCCTGCAGTGCTAAAACCCTTGGGTGGGAGTTCCTGATTACAGACGGCTACCACCCACCCGGGTCTTGGGAATCTACCGCTGGAGTAATGTAATAATGGCCCAATCAGACATCACAACGGCAAGCGCAATTCTGGGACGCAATCCAGTCCATACACCGCTATGAATAACCAGATTAAGAGCTCACAGAGTTTAAGGAGTTTCCCAGTTTGCACATGCATGGCACACAGCCAGAGAGAGCTGGACCTCTCTGAACGTTTATAATGTTTTTATATATAAATGTGCAAACAGTAGTCTTTCACAGGGTAATTGTTCACCTTTGCTTTAAACGCTTTTAAGCAGCTTAAGGGTTTTTTTTTTCTCCCTCTAGTGCAGATAAGCTACATGTGTTTAACGCAACCTTCTCAGGCTCTTTGTAGTTGGGAATTTCAGTATATATGCCTATGGTGGATGGCTAACTAAGCAGTTAAGAAGCCTTAAGCACAGCTCAAACAAAACAAAGGTTCCGAAGAAGGGCAAATTAACACATCCGTCTTTATTCCTGATCCACTGACTCCAACCATTACACTGCTCAGACCTGATGTCCTGCTGAAATGAAATGAAACTGTAATTGTGTAGCGCTCAATGAGTTAACTGAACGCCCTCTAAAAGTTTGACTTCGGGCGGTCGGAATCTGCCCCTCCTTTCAAAGCATAGTCTGGGCACGGGGAAGCCAAGGGCATCAGGCCGGCTTCAGTCAGGGGGAACGGCAGAACAAATTCTGCTTCCACAATGTCCTGGAGCTTGAAAACATCCAAAAGACCTCCCCCTGTGGGTCCGCTCCTCAGAGACTGTTCCTCTCGATTCTCCTACCAACTTAGTCAGGGTCACTTAATCTGCGCTGTCACTCACAGGTTTGCTCAATGCACCCGGTTCTTTCAAGATTAACGCTGAACCCAGGACACTTTAGCCTCTAAAGAAAAGCAACCCGCAGCTACTACACGGTACATTACGGGCAGAAAAGCCCGGGTCAAACACATTATTATTCTTTAGCATGGGAAACATCGCATTGTTTTTTTCCCTGTTCTATCTGAAATCAATGAAGTGCCCAAGTACAAACAAAAAGGATATCCCGTCTCTCATTTCTTAGCAAGCCGTCATGTTGTTGTGAGTTCAACTGGGAGAGGCGATGTGCTAAATGGGACTTCTAAAGCAGGTTCAAAGACTAGTGGCCATGTTTAAACCCTTTGATTGAGTTCAGCGAGAGTCTATTCCAAAGCTTTCAACGCTAAAATTACATTTTTGGCAACACCATCGGCAATAGAAAAGGCCCACTGAAAACAGATAGGGTGTCGCGGGAAGCATTCTGCAGTCTGACGTAAAGACAGTCGGTGACTATAGCAACTATAGCCTTTTTGACGACTAGAAAAAAAAAAGAATAACTCTTTAAAGACCAATTACCTCATTTTTTTTCTCCCCCTATCAGGTCTTAGCCCTGTACCAGAATAACACCTCGCCCAGAGCAAATATAACATTTCCTATATTTTAGCAATTACAACAACTGCAGAGAAAATCCTCCCCGGGGTCAAGCGGGCAATATAAATAGCTCTCAGAAGAGGGGAGGATCTCAGTGAGTTTATAGTTGAAACTGGAAGCCAGTAACCAAGGAAGGTGCTTAAAGGCCAGCGCTGCAACATGGGGTTGACTGCTCAAATAACCAACATATGACGTGCCGACCGTGACACCGGGGCCCCTTTCGGCCCTGCCTTTGTCTGCCGTATTTGTGTGCCCTTAGTCACCCTTGCGTGAGAGAGAAGAGAGGGGGCAGGGTGGGGGATCTGATCTGAGCAATACTCACACAAGCATCTTGCTGAATGCACTGCAGGATGCGCTTTGCCGGGACCAGGAAATCAATCAGGTAGCGCAAGCCGTCTCCGCGGTAGGCCTCCTCCACCACGTCGAACACCTGGCAGAGCACGGTGACGGCGGTGGCCTCGAACGGCGGGTACAGAGCTGACAGGGTGCTCTGGATACAGCTGTCCAGGGATTCAGAGTCCTGTGGGGGGGGGACGTGGGAGAAGGGCATAAGCGACAGTGCTGCTACACCGACCCCGCGCGACCTTCCTCCCTCCGCCTACGCCCCGGTCCAAACGGTGAGTTTTCCCTCAGAACAGAAGTGAGAGTTGAGTGATCCTATCCACAGAGGGGCCTTTAACTGGCCATTACGTCCGCAGGCTCCGTTTAATACCAGGGCTCTCCTTGAAGCGGGAGGCCTGAGTCTGCTAAAGATATTATCTGGGATCAGAGTCCTGAAGACTGAAGACGGGACGAGGGCTCTGCCTGTGGCTCCCTGTGTCCGTCCTCGTTCTCTGTCTGAATTAGACAGGCTAGACTGTGTGGCATGGGCTTACTCTTTGCCCTAAATAGGAGGTTCCCATGGGGCACTCTAGTAACCCAATGACAGGCTCAGCTGTCTGCGCAGATTCCTCCCCCCTTCTGTCTTGTCTATGTGGTCACTGCCACCGGTCCACTGGCCTGTCTGAAACTTTGATTTAACAGAAACGTGGAGAGACTGAACGCGACGGTGCTGCTGTCAAGACAAATGTTGTGAGCACAAGCTCACTCGGGAAGCTCCTTCAGTCTGTGTAATGCAAAAAACAGCCCGCATAGCCACGTAGCCGGCGTCGTGGGACCAACAAGTCGTGATCACTTGGATAGCATGGTGAATCACTGAAGCCAAATACACTTCTTCCAACTTCAAACGGGATGAGCCTCTCATTTATATGCCATTTTGGGGCATCTACTTAAACTGGCAACAGTAAACATGTGGAAGCAATTCAACCTGCGAGGACAATCTCTCCAGTTTTGATGAATCCGATTCCCCCCCACCCCCATTTCCCTTTGGCATGGTGGTCAGGATTTCAAGCATGGCGGCTCGCCAAGGCAATTTAATGCGGGAGGGGGTCGAATCCTGTACATTTAGATAACTAATTCACCGGCATATTGCTCTCTCAGAACCTGACCCCATGTGTGTTTAGAGTACATGTTCGAAACAAACACTGGTAAACGTTAACATGCAAACCTTCGTAACCAAAATTAGGCAAATATTTCAGCATATTTATACAAGGTAGGACATAAGACTCTGGAAAAGCCTTGCTGAAAACAGACACAGTATCGGCATGAAACACAGCTTTGGATAATTTTCATTTTACAAACTGTGACCTGTGTCACCGGAAATTGAGGAAAAACAGAAGTATGAAATGTTGGACGCAGCAAACCTATCGTTGCACTAACATCAGTCACCTCTAACAAAAAGGAAACGTAGCTGATTTTAAAAAGGGTAAGCCGACTGAAGGCAGACATGACAGCGTCAGATAAGGATATCCATGACACTTTGAGCACGGGAACAATAGGCTAGTCTTATCTGTTGTCAACAAACGTATATTGATACAGGCTAGGTACACAAAGCCTTCATCCCAACAGACCTCTCTGTATACAAGGAATCAATCAGCAAACCTTCTGTCATGTTAACATTTAACTGTCACCGAAAATCTCCAGTTAATTGTTAATTAGAATAACAAATACACTTCATAAAACCAGAACCACCTCTCTAAAACAGCACAACTGTTGTGCGTTGTTTTATTTGGGTAATTGCAGGAAGTCGTTTAAGCCCATACAGCACGGACATCCAATAGGTTGTCTTCCAAAGGCGCTATTTGTCATTGAGTTTTATTATTTCAGATGGTGGGCTATGGACAGGAGCACGAGGATCAGTTCCCAGGGAGACTGTGTTACAGGCCTGGTTGCAGCACGTTGGAAGAGGAAGGGGGGGGGCTCGGGGTTTAACAGCGCACCTGCAGGTTCACAGATTTAAGCAGCCATAGATCCTTGAAAGGTGCTACTTCAAAGAGACCGTCTGTTCCAGGACTGCGCTCCTGGAGTGGGCAGAGGGGGCTTTGAGCGGTTTGCTTCATCTTTCCTTCAACTCGCTTGCTAGTCAGGGGATCTCGCTCTCTCATAAAGGTCCAATGTTCCCTTCCTTGGCCATCCCATGTACAAAGCCAATACAAGTCACAATATAGCACTGATGCATAAGCAGGCATTATCATACATTTATACTTAATGTATAATGATCTGTAAGAAGGCCTAAATTCCGTGCTGCACAAGTTAATTCATTGCACCCAAATGGTGGTAATTAATGGTGAGTTTACACGTTTTTCTGGACTCTTAAAATATTTGTTGGCTGGAAGTGATTAACTAAATTATATTAAACCTGCCAGCCGATACAATTAAATATTCAGGCAATGACGTGCGTGCATTTTGTGGAAGTTGACAGGTAAACAATCCCCTTGTGGTAGAATCCAGACACCCATCTCATGGAATTAACAGAACACATCCCATTGGAACGGACCCAGGGGGCCTCTAACGCTCCGGAGCCGGGTGCCAACAAAGCATCCATCACTCTCTGAAGGGCCACACATGCAGCAAACATCCGTCCCCAGGGGGATTACGTCTTATTTCCACCCGGACCAAAGGGCCTGCTGAATAATGCAACAGATCATTAGGGCCGCAGTTAAGTCCCTCACTGTACAGCGCAAAGGCCAAAACAGCCGCACAGCGTTTCTTCATTGAGTCAACAAACAAACGCCGCCTATGCTTACCCAAACTTAAGTCCAAGAGCAAACCGAGGACTAACCGTGGAGTCTACCTTAGGTTGCAGGTTCTCAGTCCTTCACTTGGTCATACACGGGTATGGGAGTGCTGTGATTCAAGTCGCTTGGAGCAAATCCATACTGGCGCCTCAGGTCAAGACAACCCAATACACATGTTTTTCCACATGGTATTAAACACGTATCAATACACATAACTACTCCTGAATACCTTAAATGATGGCCTTGACTAGTTACACTTTGTACAAAAAGTCCATCTGCAAGGGGTTTGGAAAAACAGTCCTGACATCCTAACTAAAAGACACCAAGAATTCATCAATATTGACCAATGATGGAATAATTGACTCAATGAAAAGAGCAGATAAGACCGATTAGTGCTTTAGCTTCATTTGTGAGACATTGGATTTTATCGAATGACCAGCCTGTGTGTAGCTGTGTTAAAATCCGAAAAAATATAAAAGGAACAGAATCCATCAACATAACTGCAGACATTTAAAGGTTTGAGGGAAAGTATTTATTTTACTGAGTGGTTGGAGACCCACTACTGCCAGAAGTACCTTCCCAAACCAATCCATTTCTACAAATGAAACTCCCCTGGAGCTGCAGATGAGCAAAGCCCGGCGCTAACACTAAATCAAGTACCCGCCTAATTCACCCGAGCAGCTCCAAACGGCAGATTATTACATTAGTTTACCTGCCCTGTCTCTCTGTGCTTCGCGTGGCTCAACAGATAATCAATCCAGGCCATCTCTGGGGAGCTGTGTCACTGACTTCAGGGTTTGACTAAAAGCCA
>JAOYSI010001017.1:0-94690 GCA_025775065.1 Hiodon alosoides
ATATACAGACTGGAGAACTGGTGCGGATTTATAAGGGCCACAGCCATGCGGTCACCGTAGTAAACATTGTGGGAAAGGTGATGATCACCGCATGTCTGGACAAGCTGGTGCGTGTCTATGAGTTGCAGGTAAGACTGGCAGATGTCACAAAGCAACACTCACTTTTAACCTATCAAAGGAGGCATTTCAACCCATCTTGTTCTGCCTAGTGTCATTGGTGCTGGAATACGTGAGCTCCATATGCGAGTTTGCAGTTGTTGTTTATTTATTTTTTAATGTGTTAAAAGTCCCAGGACCGGCTGCAGGTATATGGAGGACACAAGGACATGGTGATGTGCATGGCTGTCCACAAAGGCATGGTGAGTTGGCAGCTTCCTTACTTACCTCTGTATCACTGCCAGCCTGATACGAAATCTATGTGATGAACAAGTGATGTAAGTTGCGTCAATGTAGCAACGTTGACGACAAATGATGCTCTCCCTGCCCCAGATCTACACCGGCTGCTATGATGGGAGTGTTCAGGCTTTTAGACTCAACCTGATTCATAAGTATCGCTGCTGGGTGAGTCATCCCTCCATAACCAGGGATGACCCGTGTCACCTCATGGCAATAATATGGAAATGCACTTTGTTTATAAGAACATACATAAAAGATGTAATTTCTGCTCCCCACCGCCACCCCTAGTGGCACGGCTGCTCGATGGTGTTCGGGGTGATGGGACACCTGCAACAGCACCTGCTCGCTGACCACACCAGCCCAAAATTCCAGACGCTCAAGTGTCGTTGGAAGAGTTGCGACGCCCTCTTCACCGTGCGCAACAACTCCAAGCAGGTACCAGCCACACACTAGTGTTCTTAAACGCACTTGGGGAACCCCCATCGCCGCCATCCCCATGACACCAATCTTTGTTTGGTTTTTTTTCTTCTTTTCGTTATAAGATTCGCAGTATGTCAGATGGAGTAGAATGTTAGTGCCTTCTGTGCAAACAGGACGGATAGAGCATGCATTGGTTATGTGTGTTTTAATCTGTCTACAGGACGTTCCCAAACACATGCAGAAACATGCTGAGGAGGAGAGCAAGCTAGAGGGCTGAGGGGTGCGCTGTCTACGTCCCATATTGGGAAGATATCACAGAAAGGCGCGAACTGAAGGACCGATTCAATGAAAATGGATCCTATTCGATGTACACTAAAGCAAATGCATGCATCCACAGTTAAGAGACCAGTTCTTATGTTCTGTATGAGCTATTTAAGCCTGTGTCTGTTGTTATTTCTGGTTCCTGGAGTAACCCATTGAGATGTTTCCTAACCAGAACCTTTTTTAAGTTGATCACTTTAAAGAAACAAATCAGACATAATGTGTGGTTCACAATTTAATTAAATTTTAACTAAAAGATAAACCGTTTTCAAGACTTAGCCATTGTTTTACAGAAGATATTCCTTTTATAAACAAGAGGCGGAAGCTCTGTTTCAGGGCAAATACCACACATTTCTGAGCAGATCTCTGCTGTGGGTGCAAGCCTTTGACACACTCATCCACATCACTCTCCTTTCGAAACCCCTCTGCACATAGTTAATCCCTCCCAGCTCACCCTGGGAACCTGAAAAGTGGGGGCAGATATTGTTAATGTGAATGGGGGATATGGATGGGGCAGGCCATGGGATTGGTTACGGAGAAGTGAGCCAATCCTCTTTTTCTACCCTTACTTATTAGGCCCCACCCACTCCATGTCCATTCAACACTGTCACTTCTTATACTTCAGACCAAATGAGACAATTTTTGAATAAGAAACAGATATGAGAATGTAACTGTACTGTTTTCAAAACACATGGCCATGACACGGGCAGTTGATCACACAACCTTTGTTGAGCGTATGGCATGGGTTAGGAATGTGCATTCACCATTTTGAGATGAAAAGAAACTGTGCTACTTGTATTATGGTGAGCATCTTGTGGCTCTTTTCTCTTGGTTTCCATTGTGAACTATTTAGTTACATCCTTTTTTTTGTGTGTTCCTGGAGTCAGGTAGGAGAGGAGGATATTTCTTGTTGTGAAATTACATTACTGGTCTGTTCTGTTGCACCCTGGATGTAACGTTCATCCTTTAGCTTGGCCTCCAGGGTTTCAGCAGGTTCAAACCGAATGTTAGCTTTGAGCAGCTGCAAAGGATTATTACTCGTCCTGAGAGCAATTTTTCTTTTTCTTTCTGAGGAAAAAGTGTTATTGTGAAGTTTGTATTTCATTTCTTGATTTTATTTTTATTTTCTTTTAGTGGAGACAGTTTTCAGGTTGTTCGCCGATGCCTTGGTGCTTTGGAGACGCTCTATGTGGCGTGACTTGGCTGTGAAAGGATTTTGGTTTGCAGTGACAATGAAGGAGCAGAGTGACTCAGGATTGCAAACCCGTATCCGTGTGAAGAGATGTGTGTCTGTGTGCTTCCAAGATAACTGTATAATCGTTTAGTGTTGTGGTTTAGCTGGAATAACTGATCTGAGACTTTTTGTGTGGATCACCCTGGTGTCTATAACCCTATCAGAAAGCATGGTGAAAGGTTTTTATTATTATTATCATTAGTATTATTTATTATTATTATTAGGCTCTGGGGCCTCCAGAATTTACCTGTTGCATACCTTTCCCAGTAGCTGTAGGATGGTCTTTTCAAACTGGGCAACTTTAGCCACACCAGTTTAGTGGAATGAACTTTACCCCTTCTTAACCAGATCACTTGCAGTGAGGTTAGTCTTTAGCCGCCAAATCCAAATTGAGGATCTTCCATATTTCATTAAGCCAAAGAGCCTTAAAAAGTATTTTAAGAACAAGTTTTTCTTGGAGTTTTTTTTTGTGTTTTTTAACATTGAGTGAATGATTTGTAATTTGCAATAATTCATTTTATAATAGGATATTGTGTATGGGCTCGGTTGGTGAACAGATTTTTAATGAGAGATGGAGTGCTGTGAATGTGGATGACCAGCATTGCTCCGTCCTTCAGAAAATAGATTTAAATATATGTGTTGTGTGTTTGTGAGGAGATGTGATAAACGGGAACAGGAAAGATTTTAAAGAAGAGGAGAGCAGAACATAAAAGCAAATTCCCATGCCATACGCCAACTCACAACCAGCACATATGAGACCTTGAGGCCTGATTCCACAGAACCTGCTAGTCCAGGCCCAGTATGACACTCCATGGTTTCAACAATAAATACCTTTTTATATGGCAGAAATGTGTTTTAAAATGTTTAGTGAATTGAACTCTAACTCAGAGCCTGTTTCCACTGGAGGCTGCACTTGGTGGCAGCTGATCGTTGTACACAGCGGTGGATGTGGTGGAAGCATGTTCAAGGGTTTGATATGTCACATTGTTAATCTCTACAACATCTGAATTGGGTCCTTGGCTTTACACCGTTTTTGTCCTCTAAGGAGTCATTGCCTCGTGTGACCTGGAAATAAGGAATGCATGCAGTTTACTTCTTACCTGTTCTTCTTAAGTTTCTTTGACACAGTATGACCCGTTCTGGGTTCCAAGCTGTGAACTTGTTACAGACATTTTATAAGGTATATATATGGCAGAAAAAATTGAAATAAAAAGTCAAACTTTACAAAATTGTTTTGTTTTGTTTTAAGTATTCTTTGATTTGACAGCAGTGAATGGCCTCCAGCAGGAGAATGCTAATGAGTTATGTGCCCTTACCTAATGATGATCACTTAGGCTTGATTGTTTTAACGTTTTAATTTATGGCATCTCCTTTTTGTAATGGTTCCATAGTGAAGGAACCAGATACTAACAGAAAAAAAACCCAAACGTTTTATGTTAGGACTCCAACCAAGACCTGATCAAGTATTTATTCGATTAAAGTTGTTTGAGATTCAGTACACACAAATCGTTATGTAAACCGCATAATTGAAATCCAAACCATATGTATATTCACCATTTGGATTAACCTCATGACTTCAGTTGGGGAACTTTGCTATATGGGTGTGTTCTTACAAGTGAGGGTCTGTGTTTGAATCTATGTGCATATTCTCTCAGTCCATTGGATATCTTACAAACTTGCTAATTCAGTGATCTTGTAATGTGTTTCTTAAACCACTGGTGGATGAACAATGACTTAAAACAACTGCTAAATGAGAGGGAGGAAACCTGCATAGCATGGTGGTGGAACCTGAGTGGTATTGATCCCAAGGAAGGACTGTGAGCTCACTTGAATGGGTGGAAATGTGGGGTGCAGGTTTAGGGAGGAATGCTGATGAATATGAGAGGTGTCTTTGTCTATGAGGTAATGACAAAGAGGTTTTGTGTGTGTCTGTGTTAATGCCTGAGGAAGGAAGAGACTTGCTGAGAAAATGATTTAGAGAACATGAAGGAAATGGGGGTGGATTGTGGAGAGGGATACCAAAGCTAGAGACGGGATGGATAGAAAAGTAAGGAAAAGGCAATGGACATATTTGTTGCAGGGCATGTGTTGAGCTATGGTGAGAACTGCAGATAAACAGAGGGCAGTGATGTGAAAGGGTTGGAAGAGTGAGCGATGAGGTAACGGCTGGTGATTCTGGTCCAGGGCTCACCTCTGGGCTGAGGGCTGGTCTAGGCATACATAGTCAGCTGGAGCCACTGCAAAATTAATAGGGCGGAAACACACAGGTGCACACAGATAAGAGTACCTGTACTCGGTGTCCTCTACTATATTCCTCACCTTTCAAACTGTATTCTTACCTCCAGAACGCTGAGTGTGATCATACCATCTCCAGCCGGATCAAAGGCCTGGAACGCCCCTGCAAGGAGACCCCGTTCCCGTTAGACAGTTGACACCTGATCGAGACACAGTCGCATCTCGTTTTGTCTCACTCCTTAAACTTCAATACTAAACTTTCTACTTTAAGATTGTCAATTAGAAATGTGTTTACTTTAGCCTCTCGAGTGGCTTCGTCAGTAAAGGGCTCGCCTGAGTGCTGACTGAGCCCTATGAGCGGGAGTTTGCCGGTTCTAATCCAGTACGTCATTGGCCGATCGTGAACGAGAGAGCATAGCAGCAACGCAGAATTAACAGGGTACTTTAAGTCGGCAGGGCTTCTCTCAGCCCGTCGCTACCCAGCGTCTCCTATTGGCTTCCCAGGCGCCTGCAGGTTGTGTACAGGCTGTCTGCAGTATGGAAAAGAGATGGATGGCTTGAATGCGACTAGGATTGGATGAGACTAGTCTTACTTCCTCACCCTCCCTGTGTGTGGTAGTAGGAGTCGTGGTGAGGAGCCGAGATGCAATAGCACAATTGGCGAAAAAAGTTATAATAAAGAGATATGCTTACTTTGTCTGCAATTTGTAGCTCATTAGCTCAGCAAATACCCTGTGAAACCTGACTAAATTATACTTACTGAACATGCCCTCAAGCCGCACCAGGCAGCTGATGAAGCTATCCAAGTCGATGTTCATATTATCATCAGAGTAGCGCATAGTGATGATGTCATACAGCTGATTGTTGAGGCGGAAACCTGAGTAGGACATATGACAGTGTCTAATCAAGAGGGCTGCCATACGACTAGCCCCTTATAGTGAAACCATTAGAGGTCGAGGGGCATCTATGTGACTGACCTGCATCATTGACGGCGTTCCTCATTTCATAGCTACTCATGTTGCCAGACTGGTCAGCATCGTAGTGCTTAAAGATGCCCTACGGAAAAGGCGCAATGGGAGCAGTGGTAGAGAAGTGTTTTTTTTGGAACCACTTTTTTTTACACCCTTGCATAAAGTACATGAGCCTGCCTATGAGTTTCATCTCAACAAAAGCAATTATCCTTTTATTCACTTTAACTGAAGTTACCCTAGACACCTCAGAGGGCCAGTGCGGACACACCTGCCATCGTTTTATCTTGTTCCACAGGTGTCTGAACTCCTGCAGGTTCAGCCTGCCAGTCCCATCCGTCTGTGAAAATGCAGTTAAGACAACAGCTTTAGTACACCTACATCCCTTTAATAGTATGTCTCACTATACAGGACGCTCATCAGGAAAAAAAAATTCTGCAAGGTGACACATGGAACTCTGGGAACATTAGAGTGGGCTTATGCATTTGATACAAAGGATACGTCCATCAGGGCAATCATGCTTCGGCAACTCTCCAGACTAAAGCCTTCTGTTTTCAGGTCTTTGCCTGCTGGTGGGGATACAGAGAGCGGGGCAGAGAATGAATGTGGGGTCTGTACATTTCGGGAGAAAATGAGAATAAAAGAAAGGAAAAGTAGACTCACACTTGGTGACCACCTTGTTGAGGACATTTCTGAGCTCGTTGGCTGTGATCTCCATTTCCTGGTGAGAGATCATAGGGTTCATGTTGATTGGCATAATGGCCTTTGGTCACTAGGGTCCCTGCTAACATGCCTTTCCCATGAGCTGTGTAAAAGTGACCTACAAACCCCAGTCTCCCCACACAGCCCCGGATGTCCCACCCATTCAAAAGAAAATAAAAAGCAGCCAGATATACATGCATAAAAATTAGTGCAGTTTCACAAAGCACTGGATTTGCCCCTGCCCTCATTCCCTGGTACTTACAGTCCCCCAAGTGCTCCCAGTACTCCCAGTACTCACGTCCCCGGCAATCTGCTGAAAGATGGTCCGAAATTGTTGGTCCTCCTCGCTCTCCTCCCCCGCTGAGGCTGGTGCCGGCTGAGCGGGAGCACATGAGTTAAAGAGAGAGGAGAGAAAGGTATCAGTGGTCACAAGGTTGTGATGACCAAAAGTATGCATTTACAACCCACACTGATGCAGCACATTTACTTGTTTGTCATACCTACATGGACTTTTTTTTTAACCCTCTGATATGTAATATTTATTCTGTGCGTGTGATTTTCATGAGAGAGACCATCAGTGTGTGTGGAAGTGAGACCTTTTCATCTGCGAGACCCTGAAGAGCCATTCTGTGGAGGGATCCCAGTGGTCCTCTACCCCAGGAATGCTCGATGGAGGCTACAAAAGAATGTGACTGATCTGGTGTCAGAGGAGCACTGAGAATCTGGGACCCTCCAACTGGAGGTGACTGGCCGCCTGTAGCTACCTGTGCAAGGTCACTCACAGAACTTTCAGTCAGCAAGGAGGCAGTCCTGGGCAATGACCTGTATGTTGTCCTCTTGTAGCGCAGTAATGTCAAAGTGATCGTGATGAAGGCTGAAACTGTCCATGGAGGTTTGACCATTTCAGACAGAACTGGAAGGAATAGCCAAACCACTTTGTCTCCAGGTGAATGCATCTCCTCAACCATGGTCCTTCAAGCTGCATAAACATGTAACAAAACAGCTAAGTAATGACCTTTCTGGAGTTCTTCTACATCTGCCCACCTCGCCTATATTTCTCAGGAATCACATGGAATGAGAAGGTAAGGCTGGCACAACATCAGCAACAAAACAGGTATGGCTAAAAAGCAAAGCTACCTCCAGACATAATGGTAGACATGGGTGAGGGGCAGAGGTATGATGACAAAACTTCAATAACGCAATAGCCTCTTCAGAGCAGCTGGTTTTGGACTAATATTTGAAACTCCTTATGTCAGTGGGTGACACATATTTGAAAAAATCTGCTGGTTTTATGAGCTGGAACAAAATTATAGTGAAGCCTCCCAAGTGGCTCAGTGGGTTGAATTTCGCCATTTCGATTTCAACTTGTGTCATTTCCTGTTTGAGACACACAATTGGCCGAGCACTGACAAGGATTCCGTAACTAATCTAAATAATATGATTTCGATATCAATTATATCATTTTATGCACAGATATTTCATACTTAATGATCTCATGCAGAACATATATATATATATATATATAAACAAATCAAACATGTGCAGATCAAGACCACTTAGACATATTTTTATTAAAGCCATTAAAGTTATTTTTATCTCCGTATAGTTGCATGGGAAACAATTCCCAATCCTTTAAGATAAGAATTACAAACTGACGATGTCCCCCTGCGTTATAGCTGCGCTGATGTCACTGGACTGCACTTTTTCTCAGCCAGGAGCACATGCAGCTGAAGCAGAGGCACTCTAGTGTTACCTTTGTTCTGTTTCTTCTCGTCTTAATGAGTGGCAAGTCCAAAATAAAACACCAGAGAGGGGCAAGAAAGGGCAGTTAATTAGTGAGCGGCTGTCGCCATGCAAAGGTGTTATTCTTTCTTTAGTTTTAGAAAGTAAAACTCCAAGATTATTAATCACCACCAAAGAAGCAAGGAAGAGCTCCCTGGAGGTAAATGTTTTACACGTTTCCCTGGGATGAGGGGGAGAGGAGAGGTTTGCAATCACAGGTGGTTTGAGAGGCTGTAACTTGAGTGTTAAGCTAGAGAGAAAGACCGAGACACAGAGGGTGTTGAGGGCCGGCGAGTTACTCACCACTGGATGGTCAGCCTCAATCTTGTTCTCTATCTCCCTGGGTAGAAACCAACAAACTGGCATCACCATGGTGACACTGACAGGGTCACAGTCACATCAGGAGTGCAGGTCCGGACCTGTTGCAAGTTCTGCACTCCTAACCCCCCTCCCTTACTATTTCCTCCACGTTTGTCTTTTGGTCTCTGTATTTTGTGTCCCAATCTCCAAAATTAAACTCCCTAGGTTTTAAGTGATCCTGTGACTTTGCATAGTACTATCATTTAAAATCCCAATACACACTGATATGACAATGCTGCACAAACTCATATACAAACTTAGTAGCTACACAATGCAACCATCTCTTACCACGTCACAGCATACTGTGAACAAAAACAGTTATGTTAGTAACATTTCTGTTCTTTTTAACAATCTTTTAGTTTCCATTTCAGGAATTATTTTTCTATACACAAGGTTGTACAAAGGACAACTTCTAAAACTTGTTTCTATTTTACATGTTGTTTTAAAACTGATTTGTAGGTTTCCAGATTGTAGATACAGGCATGATGTCATAGTCTATATCCCCTGTGTCCAACGATCCAATTGATTTTGCTTAATCTGTCCACGCAGACATAGATACTTAAAACGTCACATGATCAATTTCTTCCATAAAAGAATGAGTATACTGTACATAAAAATGGCAACATTACTATGACTACTTTCAATCATTAAATGTAAAATCATTATTAAAGCAGGACTATCTTTATGTATGTTATATATATTATAAACAGTAATAAGTTCTGTTCTTGTGGAACTTAATTTAGATTCTGTGTACTGTACTTTTGTAACTTTTGGGTTTATGGAATTATGACCAGGAAAGTCTTTTTGATACAGACAACGACTCAGCAAATTCTTGTTCCACTATGTTTTGCTGCCAAGTCAGAGGGTTACAATTTGGAACGGAATGTTTACCGGGGTCTGCCCAAATCTGAAGCCACTTGTCCTAAAAAAGATTCCATAACTGCTTCGAATTGGGGTCGATTTCTTCCAGCTCTACAAATCAAATTGTCATTAAAAGGGTTTTCCCTTCATAGTCTTTACCTCCCCTACCTCTCTCCCGCCTACCAGGGCCTATTCTAACCCCACTATAATACTTATGAAGTAAACATGAGAGAGATATTTTTGGAATAATGCCAGCCCTGCAGCATTCAAGATTATATTTTAAACCTTTATACAGTTTAAGTATTCATCTGCATAGATGCCCATTTTAATGAATTAAGGATCAAAGCGTACCTATCACACAAAAACATCCATGCAATCTTAACTGCCTCTTTTTGTACTGCAACCCGCCCCAAACTAAGAGATTCTCCCTTCCAGTCCATCCCATCTAATTCCACACCCAGCTCTGCCTACTCACTCAGAGGTGTTCTTTTTTTCTGAGAACACTCTCAGGATGAAGTCTCCCTCCTGGTGGGGCTCATAGGTGGAGGGGATGATGACGTACTCCCCGGGACTCAGGCAAAAGCGCTGCGTAACCTCACGCAGGTTAATGTAAGACCTGCAGCATGCCTTCGAAGAGTTGAATATGAAGAAGTCCTTCTGCATGTGTTGCTTGTTGCCTTGCATCTAGTGCAAAGATGGGAAATGAAAGAGTGTTTAAGAGTGTGAAAGAGTTGATTAAGGTGCAAGCCCAAGAGCTGACTGAGCCCAATCAACACTGAACCACTTGTGTGGGCTTTTACATAGTGTAAAAGAGACAAGAGGCTCGAAGGAGATTATACTGGAGTCAAATCACTTCTCAAACTCCCCGTGTTTGGTGGCAGGATTTGTAGCCATGAATGTGACAGGGATACAGCACATTGCATCAGGGGTAATGACTCAACCACACATTGGGTTCACCATGGGTAAATTGATTGTTAGTAACAGATAAAATTCAGAGTAGGCAACAGCAGCTGACTCGTGCAGCATTGAGAAGTTATGCCGCAATTGTGACACTACCAAGACTCAAACGCGACATTATCACGGTGACACTACCAAGACTCAAACACGACATCATCACATTGACACTACCAAGACTCAAACACGACATCATCACGGTGACACTACCAAGACTCAAACACAACATTATCACGGTGACACTACCAAGACTCAAACGCGACATCATCACATTGACAATACCAAGACTCAAACACGACATTATCACGGTGACACTACCAAGACTCAAACGCGACATAATCACATTGACAATACCAAGACTCAAACACGACATTATCACGGTGACACTACCAAGACTCAAACACGACATTATCACGGTGACACTACCAAGACTCAAATGCGACATCATCACAGTGACACTACCAAGACTCAAACACGACATCATCACGGTGACATCTTCACAGAAAGATCCACCATACCTCCTTAGGCACCTGATGAAGAGAAAAGAAAAGAGAAAAGATTTGGTTTCCAGTGGGGTAACTGCACAGTACATTTGATTGATGCAGTGTAGTACATCTGCATATCTGTTGTGACTATGGTTGTTAATAAGAAATAAAATTGGGTTTTAGTATCATAGGCATCTTAGTTTTTCGGTATTCTAAAGACACACATACAGTCCCAAGAATGTTTCAATCTGAACATGACATTGTGACCTCGTAGATGGCGAATCCAATGGTGAAAAGGTTGGCTCCCATCTTGCGGTCGCTCCTGCGGTTCTTCTGCATTAGCGCTACCACAAAGGTACAGGCCGTCTCGTTGTCCACGGGGTCATCATCCTCCTCTAGCAGACGCAAGCGGTATTGGGGGTTTGTCCAGAACGTGTCTGTAGTGAATTACAGGAGCGCACCATGACGCTGTCTGCTAGTGAACTTCGAGGCGTGTGCAGCGGAGATATTATGACCAGATATGGTATCTCTGCTTTTACTTTTCAGCCAGTACATTGTCCTGGACACTAACATTTCCTCATTATGAATACTCAGTGGAATGCTTTGACTACCTGGGTAGTTCCTGCACCCTCCAGCAGAGCATCCCCGAACCCAGCGGCCTTCGTTAACAGACACGGTCCACTTGTGGATCTTGTCATCCTCCAGTGCATCAGGGGTCAGGTTACAGATCTCAATTTTGGTGTAGTTCTTTTTAAAGTCTTCAAAAGACATCCTGGAAAGAGGAGAAGTGGTAACAGCACGATAAATTGGGAGATAAAATCTCAGACAACAACCACAAAGAATGATTAGAAATAATTAGCTGTGATAATTCTATTTACAGGCTTTGCGGAATAATTTTTTTCTCTTTGGGGGAGAAAATTGATGCTAGAGGTCATGGTTAAACTGCAGACTCCACCCACCAGAACTCCCCATCCTCCGCGTTCTGGTGCTGCAGCTTGTCTTTCTCGGTCTTGGAGATGGACTCCCACTCTTTAGAGCTGCAAAGAGGGAGTCAAATAACAACGGAGAGGGCACAGGATTTGAGAATGTGATATCATAATGCTGAACATAACGTACAGAAAAGATGGGGACACGAGGACCCGTTATAGAAATAACAGTGATGTTCTGCTCGGACAATCTGAGCAAATGTCAATCTTAAACTGACATTAAAGGTAGGCTGAGACTAATCTTTTGCTTGGGTGTCCATCTTGTGCTGTCACTCACTTATCACTCCACGGCCCGTTCCACTCCACCTGTCCCCAGGGATTCCGGAGGCGCACTAAACGCACCTTGGAGTCCTTTTGGTGAGTCTGTTTACACTGAACACACATAACAGCAAGTATCAGGACTGCCCAACTCTACAGTCAATAAAAATAAATAAAATATGAAAACATTTTCATATTTGAAAATAAAATACATTCACCTGAGCAAGATCAGCAAAGAAAATCCCTCAGTCCCATACCACACACAAACTACTCTCACACACAAATAACTTATCTCATGCAAACAATTTGTGATGCGCATGGAGCCCTTACCTCTTCCACTGCTGTCAAAGAGTATGCATGGCCTTTAACAAGTCCTGTGACGGTGCGGGTCTCAAATCGAACGGGGACCAGAGACTGAGTGCAGGGAGAGAGACAGGGTGATCCACCTTATTGAGTGTATTTAGATAACTAATCAATCGTTTAAGTTTAATTTGTCTCAGTGAGCATGGCGATTAGCAGCAAAAATAGGGGACTCCAAATTAAAGACAGGAATAAGTTCGACTTAGCAGTAAAAGATAAAGTAGTGTGAATTAAAAAGTAAGAAAAATAGTTAGGAGGAAACAACTAAATGTAGGAGGGAGGGTTTTTAGGGTTATGTAAAAGCTGCACCTATTCATTCATTTGAATGATATACCTTTTGTTATCATTTTTTGGCTAAGTAGAGGAGAGCAGGAGACTCACATCAATGGAGCAGCCCATGAGGGACCCCCGCTCCAAGGCTTTCTTCATGATCTTGAAAAGTTCCTTGGGAGCATCCTTCATCTCAAAGAACTCTGTCACCCCACCGGTAAAGTCTTCCATAGCTTCTGCTGTGTTTCCCCCCTTCAGAGCCTCATAGGAGCCATGTAGCCTGGCATAGGCATGGGCAGAGGCAGAGGGGGCACATAAAATAGAAGGAATGGGTCATAGGGCATAGGAGGTTTTCTGCTAAGCAACTAATAATAATAACAATAATAATAATAATAATAATAATAATAATAATAATAATACTGATTATTATTATTATTATTATTATTATTATTATTATTATTATTATTATAGAAGCTGCATTAACAAAACTATTAACAGTTCCAAAGAACTGTAATGGATAAGAACCGAAAACACTTTCGAGAACTTCTCAAGTTTTGAGAATTTTTGTATAATTACAGCATTTTGTCAGACTAAGTTAGCATTAAATGACATGTGTGTTTTTTTTTTTTATAAAATCAGGGGAGGCTATATTTGAGCCTGTATTTTATGATCCATAGATGCAGCTGCTTATCCTACTCACTTGGCATAGGCCTTCTCCAGCAGAGCACTCCAAAACTCATTCCTCTCTGCAGACTTGGTGAAAACCAGCTGGTTGTTGAATGTGGGTATACGGTCATCGATGACAACATCAACCCAATCGCCGTAGCGCCAGAACTGAAGAGGCAACGCAGCATTGGAGTCAATGAACAAGAACAGAGTGGAGATGATTATGGCGGAGTAAAAGGGACTGATAGAGCGAGAGAAAAAGTTCTCATTCATCAGGTATAAACTGAGATGGAGGTATAAACGCGTTATAATCACGACAGATGTCAGATTGAGCCACGTGTTGATACTCTCACCTGGAAGTGGAAGATGCCCGCGTAGTTCTCGGTGAAACTCTGATCCTGAGGGACAACTCGGCACAGTAGCTTCTGATTCAGTGTCAGGCAGGCGATGGCCGCCAGCAGCCAACAGTCACCTGCAGAAATCGTTACAAGCACAGGGGCGTAGCCTTTGTCTAGCAAATATTATAAAACACTTTTTCAAGTAAGTAAATAGTAGGATAGACGTGAGACTGTCGTCAGGAGAAATTAACCGGTTATGACACTTTGGATCCAGGAGAAAAGGGGCGGTTCAGAAGCCATGCACTTGAATGAAACATTTTAACCCACACAGAATACAAAGGAACAGCACTAGAGAGCACAATTAATTTGATTACATCCTTACCTTTTAAAAACAAAACCAATGTGATGAAAATAACCAACACCAGTTATACTTAGCCTGTTTTTTTTCTTCTTTCTATTATTAGTTTAGCAGACTCAGGGTCTGGCTCAAGTCCCGGAACCGGAACTCCACATGGGAGCAAATTTGTTATATTGAGCTCTCCTGCAGTTTGTGTCTCAGATGACTGAATCTCTGAAGACAAACAGACAAGGTGCTCAATCCCACCTCAGAGCAGTTGAAATTTCAGCTGTACTCCACAGGATGTGGAGCTCAACCTATTCTCTGGACTTTACTCCCTCTAGTGACAGAAATAAAAAGTGCTTTCTTCCTTCATGTTGTCCCTAAATCCTGAACAATTAGTCTTCCACCAATAGAATGTCATTTTGATTGACATGTCTGATTTCTATTGAATGATGTTTTTAAGTACTCCAAATTGTTTTCTAGATAGGAATAAAAATGTTTATTATATTTACCTGTGCCGATTTATTTCAGCAGAAAATTTGGCGAAATACCCAACATTGATTCTCCACTGCTTCAGTGGAGAATCATTGTTGCTGACTTTGGCTATTTTGATTGTTTGGGGAAACGTGCCCCGGACATGCCTGTACCTTTGTCCCTCCGGTCCTTTCATCCCGGTCTAGAGGTCACGACAATGAGAAGTGCTGCCAATCGGATTCCTTTACATTGGAGCAAGCACAATGTGGTAGCCTGTTGAGGAGAGGCTGCAGGATACTGCAGTGGGGAGGCCTCAGTGTATACACTAACCACAGCTTTCACGGTGTCTGTGTGGATACTAGCCACAACACCTCTGGACTTTTTCCGGTCAAATATGTTTATGAGTTTTTCTGACTCTAATTTAGTTTTTGACACCTTTACTCCATATCTACAATGCTTATACTCCAATCTACTTATATGGCAAATAACTGTATAATAGCAACAACAGAACTCAATATATTTAAATGGCTATTGAATTTCGAAGGTGTGGCATACCCAGGTCTCCCTGACAAATGTCTGTCCTGCTAGCTCCTCCCACGATAAACTGGGGGTTTTCGCAGATCTCCTGTGGGATAGAAACACAGATAGATAGTCATGGCCTGACCTTTACAGTCTCTTGTTTTTATCACACTGAAAAGTGTTAGCAGCTTTGCAAGTAGGAGAACGAAGATTGAAGATATATATAGGAGGTTATCAACATCGTTCAGTTTAAACTTCATATCCTTTTGTTGAAGGAACAGAGATAACGAGTAGCAAATGATCCAGCCATGGATTGTAACAGAATTTTAATTATGGTATTTATTAGTCATCATTCTTTGACTCGGGAAGGTAGCGGCTTGTGTTGATAATAATATAGTTCCATATGTAAAAAGTACTCGAATGTGATCTGTTTCGGCATCAACAGGATACTCTTGCTGAGAGTCTGCATACCTGTCAGCCTTCATGCATTTGCATATTATCTTACGTTGCCTTGAGAATGTACATTATTGTAAGTATAATCAGCCAAAATTAAAATTTTGTTTGTTAACCAACAGAAAAATTCACTCTTTAAAATGCTTATTGTGTAGTCGCCATATGCCAGTTAGGAGTAAAAGGTCATGGGGCACTTGTAAAAAAACATACAACAAAAATAACGGGAACGGGATAGTGCTTTTTTTTTAATCATACATTTTTGTTAAGATTTACTAGCTTCAATATTTTTGGCATGTTTAGAGTGTGATGGATATATAGGCATTGGATTTGTAACCCTAAGGCTGCTAATTCAAACCTATTGAATGGAAAACCTTTTCAAGGACACTGTATCCAAGAACTAAGTACTTAGGCTACCTACATTCAATTACAATTGAGCTTTTTAAATAAATAGAATAAAACAAATATGCCATGAATAAAAGTTTCACAAATGTTACCAATAAAAATACCCGTAGGCTTGTCCTTACATGAAAGAACATCAAATATAGTGTGAAATGCTCCCAGCATCTGCTGTCTATTTTAGCGATGTTAAATGCTGAAGTTCATATCCACAAGCCAATTATCAGAAACTGGAGGCTTCTACTGACAGTGTCCATGACAACCACATGGGTCTCTGCAGTTTGCATGATTTGGGCTGCCTGGGCTATACAGAGATCCTTGCCGGATTTTTTAAAAGTGTGGATAGAATCATTTTTACATTAGAAGGAAAATGCTTTTCAACCGCAATAAAATCAAACACAATAAATGGGTTGCAAAATGTGTAGGTTGTTAAGTAAAGTACCTGATCCGAAGACATGCCATTTATATTTACTGTGACAGGTATGTCAAGAGAGATACTTTAGATACTTATTTTGATTTAGGGCTCTCTGCTTCATTTTGTACTGATGAACATTAGTCAAAGTCACAGAGTACAAGTAATAGAGGACAGAGTTTGTATTTTACATCCTAAATTTTCCTTTTTATGAACTGTGACTGAAGTTGAAAGGACCTGAAAGTTAAAGTTCATGCTAATGGCAACCAGATGAAACCGGGATATTTAACTCACACCTAAAAAGCCGAGAACCCTTGGCCATTTTACTAACTCGATTTACAGTCTTTCAGTCTCTTCGGACAATTCATTGCTCTCTGTCTTGAGAGTCTGCCACTTGTATTTTTTAAATTGGCAAGAGGAGATTACCTATAGATCATCTTTTTAAATTTTAGACTTTAAATCTTTTTAATTTAAATTCCTTCATATTTATCTTTTGCTAAGGATAAAATGGATACATTTAGAGGTACATTTAGCATGCCAATTTGTAAGAGGAGGCCTATGCTAGGAACTTATACAATTGTTTAGTTTGCTGACCAGTATTAGATTTTTACTTTATCCCGCTAGTTGTAGGTTACACTCCTTTACATTGTCAATCTGAGTGTATTTTCCCTGTTCATTACAAAAACCACATAGAAACATTTGTTTTCAGAGATATTTCTGAATATTCAATATTCAATATTCAATTCACAAATCATTAAGGTCTTGATCCATCTCGTCTGTTTACCCCTTCTATGGCTTTTATGATATTTCAGTTTTATTCATTTACAGAGTAACATGAATAAAGTCAATTTCACTGGTTTTCTAGTATTTTGGCACAATTCAGTGAATTTAATTTAAAACAGCATGTGGTGTTTACTGATTCTCATTACAGCACGATTTTTGTGAATTATTTTACAGCAATTCTGAGTAAGACATATAGCTGCCCATATGGGATTTCCTATCTGCTCAGACATTTAATCATCATTGTAAATTTATTAAATTGCTTGCCTCCACTCCCACAATACAGATTTAAGACAGTTTTAAAAATGTTAATTATGTTCAAGCTTTTATTGATTGAGTGGAGCCGCCTTACTATACTGCCAGCTTTCATCTGCCCCCCTACTTTTTATCCACTCACACTGCTGGCCAGTCAATGTGCCCCACCTTGCTCCACCTCTTACCTTAGGCCTTTTCCAGACGATGTTCTTGATCTTATTGGACTTGTGTCCCAACTCCTTATGCCCCAGGGACTCAGGGGAGGCCAGAAAGGTTTCATCCTCAAACAGGACCTTCTTCAGGATACTTTCTTTTTTCAGGACATCGAAGTCCTGGCCTCTGAAGTTCAGGGGCTTGCTGATAGACCCTTCCCCATCCCTCCTCTCCCTCTCCCGGATCAGCCGGTCGCAGAAAAAGCCAGATGGCGAGTAGGGCATTTTGTTTCACCTATTTTTTTTAAAATGACTTTTGCTACCCAAACTATACATTAAGTCCAAAAACACTGGCATAAATCCAAACAGCTAATCTTTGATTGGTCAACTTTCCAATGATGTCACTCTTTTTTAGTCATACTGTGGATGCGGTTTTGGACGAAGCATATACTTTTACACACACACAGGCGTAGCCACACTATCGCCCCTTTGTTAGATTCCTATTGGCCCCAGAACAATAATACCGATGTCCATCCCTGTCTGCATGGTCGCCCATACTGCTCTCCCACCATCATTGTTGGCCAATACAATAGTAAGGGGAAAGCAGGGCACTCAGTGTAAAGAACGGAGAGCGGTTCTCCTGGCTCAGCAGAAGGCATTCAGTACCTTTAAACCGGTCCTCAATAGCGCTCATAGTTGGGCATTCTCAGCATAACTATAGGAGAATAATCCTATGGAGGCAAACCCCCTTGTTTTTTGTCACTGAGCCTATGACCTCACTCTGGCCTTTGTTTTAGAGTTTGCTGAAGCTTTGGCATCAGACATACAGTGCAAAGGGACGCCAAATGCAACTTAAAACCCAGGAGTTTGTTTTGTTTTTTATCCCACATTTAACAAAAAATAACGCAACCCTTGTTTAAAAACAAAATACTAAGTTAAATATTTGTGCCTGACAATGTTTTTTATTTATCATTGCATACATTACATAATATGACTGGTGGGGAAATTGGCTAGCTGGAGGCAATGGGTGCATGTAAACAGTTCAGCCTTACAGGAAAAATGATCTCATGGAAGCACATCCTTCCCATAGTAGAAATACTATAAAAAAACTCTCTTATGTTCCAGTATTGTTCCTGGAAGATCTATTGAAAATGTACTTTATTTCATATCATTTGTTTGGTTTGATGATTTTTACATTTCCAACTTTAGTTAGCAATCCTCAGCTCTGTAATGCAACCTTTTCAAAGTGATTAGGCTGAGGTATGCCAACAAAGTAACACTATTGGTGTACTTTCCTGGCAGATACCTCGGTGCAGTGTTCTGGGTATAAAAAACTCTATTGGATCCTAATTTCCCAGTCCTTCCCAATCGGCAGATTTAGGCCTTCCACCATCAACTGCTCCCCCTGTGCTTGGAATGGGACGGATATCATCTCGACACCTGTCAAAGGAGCAGATGGCAAAAACAAACATGAACATCAGAGATTATCCTTCACCAAAGTTTGACCTCGCTTTGACTGAAGGCAGGTCAATTCTGGATTTAAAAAAAACAGCTCATTACATAAGAGCCACGGTGGTACAAACCACGTGTTTTGAATATAATAAGCTAGCTTTGAAATGCCTCGTATTTTATTCTGATAATAAGGATACAATATCGAACTCATGTCTGAAGATTCAAGAAATCTGCTAGATATGCTCTCATCTGGAATGTGTCTTGTCCTCTCCATGGAAAATTAGAGTAAGAAACCATGTGAAGGCATTTGTTACTTATGTATTGTTGTTAAATGCTTATATTGGTAAACTGGTTATTGTAGCCATGTTTCAGGCAGAAGTCATTGCATTTCTTATGCTATATTTAAGGCATCTGTGGGGCTGAGCCTCACCAGAGATCTGCACAGTCACGACAGACGGATTCGTCTTCAAGCCCAGGAAGCTCACTGACTGCACTGTGCACCCCACGTCAAAGAGCCCTCTGTCGTCTGCACAGCTGGGAACACAGCATGCAAAGCTTAGACAGATTTTCACAATGGAGAGCGCTTCGGCTGCTCTAAGGGCAGCACCACAGTGAGACTATTTATGGAGCATATGTAGCCAGATGGTGCCGCTTGCCCTCACCAACAGGCCAGGCGACCCTGCCGCAGAGAGAACTTGCGGAGGACAAACTGCTTCTCATCCCTGTAGCTGAAGGAGTGGCCATCATCCAAGTACAGCTCTCCCTCTGCACAGCCCTGCAAGGGAGAGCTTTGACGGGACAATTACATTTAAAAGAACACAAATGGTGTACTATCCTCAAAATAGGTTGGCTTCAGGCAAACTGGTGAAATAAACTGTCTACGTTAACTTTGTAAAACAACACGAGCATCTGCAGGGAGGGCTATAAAGAGTTCCATAGCAGTATAATAAGGCAAAACTCAAGGAAATGATCAATTCAGAATGGGAGCTGTTTCTTCAGAAATCTTGACCCTGGCCGATTTTATGTCTTCACCTTAGAGTCCAGAGCCACAGTAAGGGAGAATGGCAGTTTCTGGAGATCAGCGGTACAGGAGCCCATTTCCGTCTTCCTGGGCACCACTGTGCCTCCTCGCTGAAACAAGGGCACCTTCGCCGGTGGGTGAACGGTGGAGAGTGGAGAAGGGGAGAAAGGAGGAGATGTGTGTCATTTTTAGATTGTTTGATTTGTGCTTCTGTTGTGGTAATGAAATGAGAGTGACTTAGATCTGTGACGGCATGGACGTCTGTGGAGTTATCAAAACAGGAAGTACACTGACCGTGTCCAGGGTCACAGGGAAGTTCAATGTTTTGCCGCCTCTAAAGACCTTAGCAGTCTTGACATCATACCACTTCTGCAACACAGGGCAGACATAACAGAATACAAAACACAGCACACACACCCATCCACCCAAACATAGTCATGTCCTACCCAGTTAGATCTGAAAGTGGATTAAACTGAAACCCATCATACCTCAGAAGACCCAGGAAGTAAAATTTGGACCTCTGTGACTCCCGGATCTGTCACTGGACAGGCCAGCAAAGCGCCTCCTATGTTGAAAGATGGCATAACATGAAAACATTTTTTTGTAACAGCACTCTCTGTGTATAAAGATTTTTTCACTGTATTTTAAAACGTTAATTAGAGTTTGGGTTGCTGTCGCTGTAAAGCAGATGCACACACATCCATAAGAATTTAAGTCTAACTTAAACTAATATGCTACTACTACTAAGTATGGATACTAGAAAAAAGTTCCATATTACCTTTTATGCACCGATATATTTATCCATGGTGCACTATAACAATTTATTTTATTATTGGAGGCTACTGCCATCATTTATCCAAAATGATAAAAATACCATTTAAAAACTGAAATATTCGGAGGATTTTCCTAACAATTTAGATCAAAATTTAGCATCAAGCCATCAACAAAGATAAACAAATGAGTCTTTTAAGAATTTAAACAGGCCTTCTGGCGTATTTCCCATTTTGTGGTTTGGGAGCGCACTCGTCTGGATTACTGTGAGATCACCTAGCAACTATGAAACTATTTAGGGCACCAGGCTGCTACAGATGAACATTCTTTTATGCTACTCCACTCTGTGATGACACATCAGACGAGAATCTAGAATGTCAAATCTTCTACAGGCAGATTTAAAACAGGCTTTAAAACAGTTTGATGGCATAATTGCAACAACGGTTTGGGATATGTTGGAATAAAACATCAACAAAATTTAAATGAAATGCTTGTATTAATGCTATCTAGTTTTCTTTAATGAAAATAGTAAGAAAGTACTAACTGGATCAACCTTAGACATTTGGCCATTTAAAAACAGCTAATGTAATAACATATTTTCAGTTCTTAAAAAAAAAAAAAAATTCATACATTACCTCTCGAAATTACCGATACCAAATTGATCTAGTTTGTGCACTGGTGTCCACTACTAATAATTACCAATCATGCATTGGTTTCATCATTACCTATCATATACTGGTGCTCCACAGTGAAGGTGTTTGGCTCTTCAGGGAACTCCACCCACAGCGGTCTGATATCATAAATCGAAAAGAGGTTCATGGAAGACAGAAAATGGGCAGAAAGTTGCCATTACATAACCTACAGAGGGAAGCATCGATACAATGCAGTTACTGTAATGGCGGGAGAATAGACCTTATTGGGGGCTGTGCGGAGTTGTGGGCACAGTGGAAGAGTGTATACCAGTAAGGAAGCAGACAATATCGCTGTCGGATTGTGTCACGAATGGCAGCAGTGAAACAGTCGCCAAAAAGCCAGGGCTCCCGTCGCTTCATGGGCTTGGCGGAGTGACCCCGGAAGAAAGGCTGCAGTGACCCAGCCTGGTACCAGCGCACCAACAGCTCTGGCTCTGGGTCCTGGAAGAACCCACCCACATCCGCTAAGTCCGAGGGACAGAAAGAGAGAGAAAGACAAAGATACTTCTTTGTTTTTTCGCCAGTTCCTTACACTATTCTTAAGTGCATTGAATGCCACACGATCCTATGATGACCTACCAAACCCCTAAACACTTAGTTCCTTCAGCTTTGGATCACACCCAATCCTTTAGATCTAGCATCTGGTCTGGTGAGTTACAGCTAAGCTTACCTCCACAGAAAGCCATGCCTGCAATACTCAGGGACAATAGCATTGGGATTGAGATCTTCAAGTATTCCCAAGTGGCCACATTGTCACCTGTCCACACCGCTCCTGTCATAAAAACACACACATATATGGGGACATAGGACACAGGCAGTTGGTTTATTCAGGGTGCAATATCTTCAATGGCTCACCCAGTCTTTGTGACCCAGCAAAGAAAGAGCGTGACAGGACAAAAGGTCTCTCGATGCCACCTGAGCGAGCTATAAGACCCTCTACCGTGGCCAAATTCTGAGAGAGAAAGACAAGAAGCAGAAGTTCACATATAACAACATACAAACATAAGTGAAACCATACACTGACCATGAGCACAAATGCATAATACAAATACAGTATGCATTGTACCTAATTTGGTTAAAGTGCTAAAAAATAGAGCACCATTCCCACTCCGCATCCATGAATCTTTGACATTGCCTCACCTGATAGAAGCCATATAAGTTGTGCAGTTCCCGATGTTCCCAGCCCCCATAATGGACTGCATCCTTGGGCATGGTCTGTTCAGGTCCATTAAACACAGATGGCTCGTTCATGTCATTCCACACAAACATAATTTCTGTTGAGCCCTGATCGTGCACACACACACACACACACATACACAAGGATAAGATGCAGGAATTGTTGGCACAAGACATAAAATGGAAAGTTTAAAAGTTAAATTTAAATTCTGGTTTACTGCCACCAACATAATTTATTTTCAAATCAACCTTGTACTTGTCCAGTGCAAAGAGGCTAGAATACCATGCCCTGGTCTTTGGGCTGCTGAAATCCAGATAACAAGATCTGCCTAAAGAAACCAAGAAAAAGAGAGACTTTAATGACAGCTCAGTCTGACTAAAACTGCAGTTTATAAATCCCCCGCAGGTCGGACTCTTACTGCCATCCTACCTGGCCAGCAGAACCCCTCGTACAGGTTACCCTCTCTGTCCCTCACAAAGTGTCCAAGGTCTCTGGCCTCACAGTAAAGAGGCCAGAGAGGGTCAACCTTGAAGTGTGGATCACTGATGATAACCAACTGTGAGGGTAAACATTAATCGTAACACAAATACACAAGAATTTTCTAGACATCTAAAATGGGGAAAAGGAAGTAAAAAATATTGATGTTGACTGTATGTGTAGCTTTGTCAACCTAACCTTTCTGTTCTTCTCCTCAAGGTGGCGCTGCAGGCCAACAGGATCTGGGAACTGATGTGGGTCCCATGTGAAGTAGCGCTTCTCATCTGTGTGCTCAATGTCCAGCCAGATGACATCATAGGGTATAGCGTGGCTGTCGAAACCAGCATCCACTTCCTTTACATCAGCCTCATTGTTATAGTTCCAGCGGCACTGATGGTAGCCCAGGGAGAAAAGGGGGGGCATGGCTTGGTATCCTAGCAACACACAACAAGCATGGTATAAAAACTTTCATCTGGTTCAGGATACCAGCACCATAAACTGATCCGTTACCATTATACTATTTAAATTTTACTTTTATCCAAAGCGACTTACAGAGGTCACAATTTCTACATTGTAGGAGCCAAATATGTTGTGTTGAGTATTCATACATTGGGTGTTGTTTCTTGTGTGTCGCTCTGCTATTACCTGGGGGTAAGGTTATAAAGGGAGGATCCAAGCTGTTGTCGGGCAGGTGTTTTGGCCCGGAAGGGAAAAGGAGTTTTTACCACTGTGACGCTGTGGCGCATTGGTGCTAAACTTTTGTTTGACATGCTGATTTATAGTCTATGATTTTACTGTTGAAAACTGGGAAAATCAATAAAGCATGCTGCACGGTAAAACAAATAAACGTATTGTTATTCTGCAACATAACAAAACCTTGGAGATTATTGAACGCTTCACAGCAAGAAAAAATCAGGGCAGCGCATCAGCCAGGTTACTCCTGGTTAAAAACCACCTCAGTAGCTACCATTATAGACTGTATGTAGACCATACATTCACCCATTTATACAGCTGGATATTTTACTGAAGTAATTCAGGTTAAGTACCTGGCTCAAGGGTCAACAGACCATGGGACTTAACCTTATGGTTACAAGCCTGTCACCTAAACCAATACACCACCGGCTGCCCCTATTAACACAAAACCTTCAAATGTATATCTAGCATGCAATAGTATAGTATGCTCAATAGTAAATTAGAAGAGTAGGTGGAGAACCTGTCAGTTCTGCATATTGAGAAAAAGTCTGGTATGGTGTGGGTCCTAGGAGGATGAAGCTGTCAATCACACCACTTTCTGACATCCAGTGCAAGTCTGAATGGGGAGGAACCTTCCTTCTTTCCACCGGTTGCTTATATGAAAGTAGGGGGAAATAGTTATGGTAAAGACAGTGCTTCTCTTATCAAAGTATAACGTATAGCAAAGTATATTTGAAAACATGCTATTCACAGCACAATTAAATAAGATGGTAAAACTGGAATGGCTACATTTTCACAAGCTCAAGGGACGTCTTGTACAAAGGTACAACAGCATTTCATCTTCTGAACCCCCCACTGTCGGATTTCAAAAGTCCATGCACTGTGGGGGCAAGCCAAATCAATGGTAATACACAATGAGAGACAGACATTCCCTGAGACCTACCTTCTCAGTAGCGCAGACCGTGTCCTCAGACCCATAGTGAAGGTCAAGCAGGGTTTCTGAAGCATTGAGCCAGAACACTCCAATGGTCATGTTGGATCTGTGAGCTAGCAGGAGGGGAACCGTACCGTACAGACCCAAGCGACAATGAATGTCGTAGGCAAACACATCCAGGTTGTATAGACGATAGGGATCCCCGTCGCTGAAACATAACACATATTTTGGTCCTGGTAACTTATTTGCCAAATGTGAATCTATTTGAGGATCGATTTTTCAGCAAGAAAGTATGGTGTCAGACAAACCTAATTTCTCTTTAATTCCATCTTACCTGGTGTCCTTTAGCTGGAGACTGTCGGCATGCTCAGGGAGGCCGTACACATGAGAAAAGCCGTGAAGGCGGAAGTCCAGACCAACAGAAGTGGGACCTACACGGAAGATGGTTTAGACTTTTATATTTCTGAGCATATAAATTATAGAGCATTACTCCCTGATACCTAAGGTTGGGCTACCTAAGGTCAATTTTCACTGAGGTAAAAATGAAATGCCGCTGAGGTGTCATCACTGAGGTAGAAATGACCAAAAATACCACTTAGTTACCTACCATTTGCCTTGATGTCAACAAACTCTTTAAATGTCTCCTTCCATAATCCTGTGGGATCATCTTCCTTGAAATGGAAAATTTAAAAATGTATGTTGTATTGTAAGAACATAATTTAACACTCAGATGCATGAATTATAACAACCTGAGTCCGGATTTTTTTCCTATGTGTTTTTATTCATCTCCAGGCAAAAAAACAATTGTTACCTTCACACTCTGGTGGACTGCATGTGTTTGAGCGTTTAAGCAATATGTAGTTAATAGACTAATGAATAGAACTGTGCATTCTGTAAAAATCATGAAAATGTGTTGGGTCAGAGTACTGACTCTTATATCAGTTCATCACATCTAACTATGAAAGTTGACAAAGCACGCAGGGCACAAAGCCACAAGACACTGCATACAGATGTACTTGGTCTCTCGTGTGCATGCAGCATCATGGCATCTGTTTGCACTTTATGCTTCGGTGAACTGGGGCCAGTGATTTCCATGGCCAAACCTGACCTCAGAGGGTACCCTGGTCACTGCTCTGCACTTCAACAGAGGTGGGGTCCCACTGGGTCTTCCTCTTTTATTTGTCTGGAGGGAGCCTGCATATATTAGCGCACAAGCTGCAGATGCCTTGAAAGCAGTTTGTGTTGGGCACTATTTCATCTGTCAGATCTGTGGGGAATAGATGTATAAAAAATCTACTAGTTCCTTCCCCTGAACATTCACTTTCCACTCTCCTAAAGGAGGAGGCAAGTCTCCCTCAAACTGGTTGTCTTCGACATTCCTGGTTTTGTACTGCAAGGAGTTCTTTCAGGTAGCACATGCCCAGCTTCCTCAGTATCCTCAGCTCCCTCAGCATCCTGACCTCCCTCAGCATCTTCAGCTCCCACAGCATCCTGACCTCCCTCACCATCCTCAGATACCTCAACATCCTGACCTCCATCAGCATCTTTAGCTCCCTCAGCATCCTGACCTCCATCAGCATCTTCAGATACCTCAACATCCTGACCTCCCTCAGCATCTTCAGATACCTCAACATCCTAACCTCCTTCAGCATCTTCAGCTCCCTCAGCATTCTGACCTCCCTCAGCATCTTCAGATACCTCAGCTCCACTGTCACTATCGCTAGCATTTGCAGAAGCCTATTTTTTTTGGCAGCCACTCATCATGACTGTCACTAAAATCATCATCACTAGACTCGAAGGGAATTTCCTCCCCTATCCTATAGGCCTCTCAATTCAGTACACCACACCACTCTACAAAATATGATGATAAAGATGGTGACGCACACAATAATCTTTTTTCACAATAAATACCCTGCAAGATACATTAACATAACATAACATAAATAAACGAATTTACGACAAAAAAAGTTACTAAAAACCATGTATTTCAAAACAACAAATTTTAAGCAATGGTATGACTTAGCTGAAATATGGTGTATAAAATTTACTCCTTATATGAAATCAATACTTCCAAAATAAAATAATTATATTATTCATTAGATGTTGCTTTATGTCATCATATTTGTTTTTTTTTTACCTGCAAGGGTAGTGGCTGATATGCAGTTACAACATTGAAACCCGTGAATTTAAAAGAAAATGACCAATGGACACTGTGGCATGCAACCTCTGGGACAAGTCCCCAGACAAGCATCTGCCTGGCAGACCCAGGCTAACAGGACAATCCCCCCCCCCCCCCCCCAGCCATGGACAGAATAGATGCACCTGATTCTGGTTTTTGATTTAAGACTATAAAAATAGACAGCAGAGCTGAGTTGAGTACTTATTAAAGGCAGAAAAAGCCTTTTGTTTCAACCTGAAAAAGATTTTTTGTTGCAAATATAACAAATTAAGGCTGTGTCTGATCAATCCTGGACTGGGAACACCCTGGGGTCTCACAGCTACAAACACGGTTTGAGTCTCAATAGCTCAGTCATAGTAAAAGGCTGATTTATTTACCTCATCTGACTCCGAACATAGCCTGAGAAATGGGAGATACAAATGCAAAAACATGAAAGGTTATGTGAATTATTAATCTAAGACTTTAAAAGTATCTAAAAGTTCCAGTCTACAGTATATTTATATTATAATTTGGCACTCGCCTCACCTCTCATTGGGGGGATGCTGTATTGACTCAAAGAACAGCCTGCCCTGCTGGTTGAGTGTCACTGTCACCTCTCCCCCACACAACACATCCAGCAGGAAGGGAGAAACAGTAACCCGAACCTGGTGCAGACCAGAACCCCAGCTCAGCGTCAGGGAGTTCTTGTCTTTCCAGTCCACCCTTAACCTGCCAGAGTAGTGTCAGTGTCCGAGTTTTAGAGAATTTTGTACATGTATAGTAATTTCAATATGATGTTAAAAGAATCCCAATACACTTTAAAAAAAACATGTTTCCACAGGATTCACAAAATCTCTACCCCAGTCACATTCTAAAGGCCTACAGCCTTACCGCTCACAAACTGGCTCTCCAATCAAAATATCTGGTACTTCATATCGAGCTTTGGTTGGCTTGAGTTCGTTGATTGTAACCCTAACTGCACCACATCTGATAGCACACACTTGTAGAAGCAGTTCCACCTGTGACAGGTAGACACTTTAAACCATCTCCCACTGATTGGAGCAAATTTGAACAGTTGAACTTCATGATTGTTGAGTTTAAAATTGCCAGTTTAAAATTTTTAAGCCTTAATACAGGCATTCCTTAAGGAAATACATAAGTAAACTTATTACAAGTAAGCAAATTTCATTCTTTCTTCACAATCGTATTTCAGATCCCCACTCCCTTACTTAATTTTTACTGCATCCTGTAATTTAACTTAATGAACTCATTAGACTGGAATACGCTTTAAATGATATTGAATATGCATTCATTGTGTAATGCTATTTGTAATCAGTCAGAGCTAAAGCACAAACTGAACTAAGCATGGTCATGAAAAAATGTGTTAATTTCTCCAACATTGATACAAGAGTGCAGGGATTACTACTAATCCGAAATCTAATCCATGTGGTGAGATTTTATTCACCGAATGTTTTTTCTCTATCAATTCTATCAATATCTATCAATTCCTTCCCCCAACAGTATTAATTCCATGCAATTTAAATTGGAAATTGTTGTTTATAAGCAACCATATAACCAACAGGTTTAATTGTCTATACTAACAACATGCTGTAAGGCAGAGTAGCAGATTTGTGAATGGAAACACGGACAGCTATTGTCTCAGTAGAATAGGAAAATTACCTTGGTGTTCGGTTCAAGAAGCTCTAGCTCTGCTCCCTTCTCTGTCAACACCAAAGTATCTAGCAAAGGGCGATATTGTAGTTCATTTTCCTGCTTCTGCCGTCTACAGATAAGTCAAGAAAGGAAGAGATTTAAGTGCATACAAGAAATAGAGAACATACGTGTATATGTGTCAAACTACCTACCTAACCATATACATATGATGGGACTTATTTGGTCTCCCATACCAAAGGCAGCTATATATAATCAATCTCAAAAAAGTATAAAAAGTATATATATCAATCCTGGTCCTGCAGCCCCCCTAAAATGCTGGCTTTTTTACCGACCAAATATTAGTCACAAAACAACTGAAATGGCAAATGATGCTGAGGCTTGTTTTCAGATCTAATTCATTAAGAAATAGGTTGGTCTAAAAACCAGCATACACATTTGGACCCCAGGACCAGGATTACTTTTTACTGTTCTAGATCTGGTTCTTCATTCAAACCACCACCTTTATCACCAATGGTCGTTGAACATCACTAAACCTCCCCATCATAGCAGCGATGCCATTTGATCTGTGTGGCGTCACATCTGACATGTCTTATCCCAGTCTTTACCAGGTAGGCCAATCCCAATTTAAAAGCAGTATGGAGTATGAAACATGCAATTTTAAACCGTAACGGGATGTAAAACAAGGTCTCGGGCACATGACCCATGTCTTACTAAAAAGGTCTTTAACAGCCTGTGATCCCTGAGGGCTGAGCGGGGGAAAGGGCGAGGGCTGAGGCTAAGATCGGAACGTGCAGTAGAGAGCCGTGCAAACGGTCTGTTAGCATGTAGAGGCAGCATTGCGAAAATAGATTTCGGATCGGACAACTATACCGTGAATGTAACTATCATGAGTGATACTACGGATGGAGATGGTGAAAGTATGTCATGGCGGGATGTAACTAGAAAGACAGGAACGACGGTTCTGGAAGTTCAACTTCTGGTTTGGAGGTGGGGGCTGGAGGAAGGAGGATAAACAAACTGAATGGAATATTGAATTCCACTGGTTTGAATATGTTATGCCCAAGAAAGTAAGAACGGGATATTTGAGTTATGAAGTCAGAGTATATCCCAGCACCACTACAATGTTTCAAGTGTCAAAGAATGGGACACACTGCAGGACAATGTAAAGGAAAGCAAAGATGTGCAAGAGATGAAAATGAGTATGGAAAATGTGGTCAAGAAGCAAAAATCAGATGCTGAAACTGTGGCGGTGAACACTGCTCCTTTTGGAGGATGCCCTGTTCAAAGACAAGCTAGAGAGGTGCAGAAACATAAAGTAACAAACCAGGTATCTTATTCCGATGCATTTAAAAAAGTGACGGAAGCTAGCCAGATCCAGTGTTTCACATGTGGTAAATAGTGCCAGGGAGTCTGAGAATAGATGATTATTAGAGGTTTCGTCTCCCACACCAAGCCAGAGACAAACAGAAACAAATCCATGTATACAGGAGATTAATGAGGATACATTGATTGTGGATAAAATCAGCTTTGTTGCTTTCATATGTAAGACTGTGAATGTGGCAATGAAACAAAACAAAAAAAGTGATTGAATCAAGACAATTGTAGAGGGAGCTATAGGGATGCTGGGAATTAAAGAAGTTATGGCTGAACTGATTCATAAGATGTTGAACCCTTCTAATTATGATGGACTGTCTCAAGGTGATTAGCTTCCTCATGGTTTTCCATATCCTCCAATGGCTTAATTGCTAATGGACAAGAGTTCAAGAAGGTTGTAGCTGTAAGTTATACCTGATGTTATTTGTTTACAAGAAACATGTTTAAGACCACACTTGGACTTTGTCATACCAGGTTACAGCTCTGTCAGATGTGACAGAATTGGAATACAAGGTGGAGGATGTATAACATGGATTAAGGATACATTAGCAAATAGAGGAGTAAATGTCCCAAATGAGTATGTACTGGATGTATAGTGATAGAAATGTGTAGTCCCAGAGGAGATATGAAATTAGTCAATTTATACAATAAAGAAGAAGAAGCTGTAAATGCAAATATTGCATGAGATCTTAGAAAATGTTGAAGAGAAATATGGTGTGGGGACTTTGATGCTCATAATACTCAGGATCAGAGTAAGGGGTCAGCAAATAGGGCTAGCAGGGCTATTCTATAATGGGGAAGTGATCATATAGACACAAATGGAGAAGTAGTTGAAGAAATACTAATAATATTGGAGTTATGCACTACTGGTGGAATCTGATGAATTACCAATATATTTAAGACGTTCAAAGTTGTCACAGGCATATTGGGTTAAGTTAAAGGGATCTGGAGAGGAACAACCTGCAAAAAGGATACTGTGTGATTGTTGTGAATATTCACAACAACGAAAAGGTAAAGGATTTGGTTGGACTAGTAATACAGTAGCAGAAGAATATGGTTTAAATAGGTTAGATTATGGACTAAATACTGTATGGGGTAATGGTCTTTCATGGATATTTCTTCTGCCCAATGGAGACTTGCAACTTGTGGAGCAGAAGAGAGAATGGACTGAAAGGAATGTGGATAGCACTGGATATTTGGTTCAAGGTTATGTGAAGAGGAATTATCATAACTACATGCCAATATTTACTGATGGACCTAAAGATCCAGGGAGTGAACATGTAGGAACAGGAGTGTACATACCCGAGTTTGATGTAGTCATATGGAAAATAATTAATGATAGATTATCTGTATTTACAGCAGAAATAGTCACTATAATTTTAGGATTACAATGGATAGAAGAGGTAAGACCTGAGAGAGTTATTTGTCAGACTCTACTGCAGCTCTTAATAGTTTGAATTCAAAAGAAACAATAAGAGACGATTTATTGTTGGAAATATTTACAATAATGCTGAGAATACAAAGAGTTGTTGGGTTCCTGTTCATGTTGGTGTGGAGGGTAATGAGAAAGATGAGATTGCAAAGAGAGCATTGAAATTAAATGAGGATTAAATAATTAAAGTTCCCTTTGGAAAAGGTGAGTCCAAATCATTAATAAGAAAGGCAGGGAGGGATTCATGGCAGACGAAGTGGGACACAGATATCAAAGGGGAGATGTCTACATACACTATATGGACACAAGTATTGGGACACCTACACATTACACCTACAGGAGCTTTTATGACATCCCATTCTAAATCCATAGCCATTCATATCGAGTTGGTCCCCCCTTTGCAGCTATAACAGCTTCCACTCTTCTGGAAAGGCTTTCTAGAAGATTTTGGAGTGTGTCTGTTGGAATTTTTACCCATTCTTCCAGAAGAGCATTTGTGAGGTCAGACACAGATGTTGGACGAGAGGGCCTGGCTCTCAATCTTTGATAAGGGTTGAGGTCAGGGCTCTGTGCGGGCCAGTCAAGTTTATCCACACCAAACTCATCTAACTATGCCTTTATGGACCTTGCTTTGTGCACTGGGGCACAGTCATGCTGGAACAGAAAAGGGCCATCCCCAAGCTGTTTCCACAAAGTTGGAAGCATAGAATTTCCCATTAACATTTCCCTAACTAAGGGGCCTAGGCCAACCCCAGAAAAATAACCCCACAGAATTATCCCTCCTCCACCAAACTTTAGTTGGCACAATGCAGTCAGGCAGTACACGTTCTCCTGGCATTCACCAAACCCAGACTCGTACATCAGACTACCAGATAGAGAAGCGTGATTTGTCACTCCACAGTACACATTTCTACTGCTCCAGAGTTCAGTTGCAACGTGCTTTACACCACTCCATCCAATGCTTGGCATTGTGCTTGGGGATGTAAGGCTTGCATACAGCTGCTCGACTATGGAAACCCATACCATGAAGCTCCCAGCGCACAGTTTTTGTGCTGGCGTTAATGCCAGATGAGGTTTGGAACTCTGCAGTTATTGAGTCAGCAGAGCGTTTTACGCACTATGCGCCTAAGCACTCGGCGACCCCGCTCTGTAACTTTACGTGGTCGCCATTTCGTGGCTGAGTTGCTGTGATTCCTAAACGCTTCCATTTTGCAATAATACCACTTACAGTTGATCGTGAAATATCTAAGAGGGAAGAAATTCTACAAACTGACTTGTTGCAACACTGGCATCCTATTACAGTACCACGCTCGAATTCAGTGAGCTCTTTAGAATGACCCATTCTTTCACAAATGTTTGTAAAGGCAGACTGCATGGCTAGGTGCTTGATTTTATAAACCTGTGGCAATGGGACTGAAAGAAACACCTGAATTCAATGATTAAGAGGTGTGTCCCAATACTTTTGTCCATTTAGTGTATGTGTATTGTTTGTCAGTAAGAACATTTTTGTGAAAACAGTGAATTATCTTTTTAATACATTTTGGTCTGCGACTTACAGATACAAATACAGATCGGGGGCCCCATTTCCAAAAGTGGATTTAACAAACTCTGAGTACAAATCTGAACTCTGGGTTGACTAACTCTGAGTTACCAAACTCAGAGTTTTCGGTTTCAGAACAGGCGATAACAATGAGTTCAATCAACTCTGAGTTAAGTTAACCCTGAGTAAAGCACGTGCATGAGGAGATAAAAAGCCCTCATCAAAGGAACGCAGATAACCTGATTTGTCATGGCAACAGGAGAAAAAAGGGCTCAAACCTCCTGCTTATATACCTCCTAGTATATGTTTAAGAAAAAAGCAATGCCGTAGCAGCAGCAAAAGAACATGAGCGGGTGAGGCAGAAAATTGCTAGCCGAGTCAATGCGTGAGTATTAATTGGGGGAAAAAAAAAAGAAAAGTTTTATCTTGAAACTTGAAATACAACTGCTGGAACATCAGTTAAAGGAGGGTAGGTGCCCACAGGTGGATGATTATACTCGTTTGAACAACATCAAAATATTAACTACTGTACTACATTTGTACTTGCAGGACTTAAAAAGAAAGACATATTGTCTTTATTTGACACTGGGGAGGTGATGGGTCAATCAGAAATGATGGCAGCATATTGTGACTGCTCTTCTATCTCGTATTTCAGCAGGGTGGTTAGGATCGTTATCAGGATCGTTCACTGGTTGAGTAGAACATTGTTCTCCTCTAATTATGGCAATGTTGTGGAGAATCACACATGCCACAATAATGTCACATGCCCTTTCTGAAGTGACCCTGAGCCTACAAAGACACTAGAACCAGGCCTTGAGCCTCCCAATGGTCATCTCTACCCTGACTCGTGTGCTGCAGTGAGCCAAGTTATAATGTTGCTGCAGGCTGGGCTCAGGATCAGGGTAAGGGGTCAGCAAATAGGGCTGACAGGGCTACCCTTTGTACTCTCCTATGATAATACGAGGATACAGTTTAAATTTTCACATGCAATAGGAGGAAACAAAATATTAATTATAATAGGATATATATATATATATAAACTCACCATGGGCAAATCTAGCGCACAGTGTACACTCACAAAACATTTGCGAGTCATGCACAGACCCAGGCCACTTCGCTTCCACGTGGGCTGCATCACATATGATCTTCAAAGTGCAGACCAGTAATTAGCTGCAGTAGCTGTACTGTGAAGTATCTTTCATTTGGAATGTTAAAGGCTACTATTTAGGCCAACCTGCATGTTAATAATTGGAAAGACTTCCAATTCACATAATCTCCTTCATTTACTGAAGGAGCTATGATAGGAATATGAGTGCCATCTATGCAGTCAATCACACTTGGAAGTATATCAAATTAACTGATTAGTGCTTCATACTAAATACATTAATTACTGCTTACACTGATACCTACAATTCTGTGGAATTCTTCTTAGATTAGTCTTGTAGGTCTGTAACTTGGGAACACCACAAAAGCATACAGTAAACGTTTCAATGCAAGAGTCACATTTCTGACAGCCCGACAGACGGTTGCCTTGGAAATACACTCAGCGTCACATGTTATATAGAAAACTCCAGTTGGCAAAAAAACGAAGTGAAACACAAAGAATTTGTTCCAAACTGAGAGCATGTCCACGACGTGTCACATGAACGATATAAGGGCTGAGAATATTGTTGAATGGTTGAATATTGAATGGTAAACGTTCAAAACATCTGGGAATGATAAAACATCAAAGCGGGGTCTGATCACCCTCTCCCGACAGATTTCTGCAGAGTATTTATGCTTCAATATCAACTGGCTCTTCAAGAAAAGGACATGCCATGTCTGACACCTCCTTCAGTCTGCAGGTTTCAGTTAAAGAGGAGGAGAAACTCAGGGTTAGTTGAAGAAAGGGTTGGCTTCAGAGAGTATGTAGCCATAGTAACTGACTCAGAGTTAAGCTGAACTGGCTTAGTGAAACCGAAAACCTATAGTTTCCTTCAACTCTGAGTTTCCACTAAACCCGCTTTCTGAAACAGGGCCCTGAAGTGTGTAAAGCCCTGATGGTTTTGCG
The DNA here is from genome assembly GCA_025775065.1 of Hiodon alosoides. NCBI lineage: Eukaryota > Metazoa > Chordata > Actinopteri > Hiodontiformes > Hiodontidae > Hiodon > Hiodon alosoides. Next base: position 34,823 of record JAOYSI010001017.1, read on the forward strand.
AAAAGACAGGCGAACGAAGTGCCGGCGCGAGTCCGCCTTTATATTGAAAGCCAGATCTTTCTTTTGTTTGTTATTTTAGTTTGTTTTGTTTGGGGTGAACCCGTGAGTGGGGTCCCTGAAGAGCGTTTTTGTTGCTTGCTTGTAGCCTAAAATAAATCACCGGCAAAAGAGCTGGAGAACCCTGAAGTGGCGTCGCTGATTATTCCTGAGCCGAGCACGCCAGCCTGCTACAGGGTGCCGCTACATTACCAGCACCATTTCAAGCATGTTCATTCCTGTAAAAGGTCAAATGGGTCAACAACAATACTAACCTGGTTTCGCTTACCTATAAAATGCAATCCGGTCAGTTTGCTTAAATTTCCCATGCACCTCATCACCTGGCACCACGCTGAAAATAGTTAATATTGTTAGAGAGTAATCACAGGCGATAAAGTTAATATTAGTAACGATCTTTGTCTGTGTCAATATTGCTCATGTGGCGTTTTGCTGTAACGTTTCAAATCAGAGACGTGGTGGTTGTTTCAATTAACATGATGTCCGATTGGGTTCGATCAGCCACGTCCAGATTTAATCAGTGTTTTGCAGTATCGAAACCGATTGAAAAAAAATATACTTTAATGTAAATTAGCTCCCACTCCCTAACATTTAATTGAGGTAAACATTTTATTTTGACAATTTACTTTAATTTGCAGGCGTTGACAGTGCGATTTATGTTTTCCACGGTGAGCTATAAAATGGAAGACCTACTGGCTGAGTATGTTTAACTGCACTGTATTTGTAACGTTATGGGATTGCTGCAGGCGAAGGTCGTACTACCTGTCGGCTGTATTCACTGCTTGTTCTTCTGCCATTGTTGCTTCGACGTTGTTTAACACGTGTATAGGCCAATAACTATAAATATAGAATTAGTGATTGCTACTCTTTCTAACTCAACATTAACAGATCTTCCTTGGCCAATTTCACAAGAATCGGAAATACGTCATTGCTGGGTAAATCTACTTTCGCTACAGTTACAGCTAACGCGATTTCTATGCCTAAGGAAAATGGAAAGATACTTCACTGTTACTCTCTCCACCCTGCTGCAAATACGTTTCTATGATGTTAGCAGAAATGTTGTACAGCACTCTTCCGCTACAGAATCAAGGCTGATGAAGGGCTATAAATTCTCCGTTGACAACTAGCTGCTACTGTCACTTGCAACCGCTAGCAACAATGGGATTCGTCGTTCACAATACGACCAAGAACATGTATTAAGAAGGTAAATGGTGCCAATTTTGATTTGATGATTACTTTAACATTGTTTGTACATGTTCAGTGTCAAATGAAGTCGACAGCAAGGTGGTAGTCCGAGCTAGATGCCACCGGTCAATGAGGAGAAATGAGAACCACCACAAACTGGAGGTTATACATTTACATAATCTGCCGCTTGGCGGCGATGTCTAACTGATTAGCTGCGTTGTGAAGATAGCGAGTTCCATTTTAGTTAACGTACCTGCGGTTGTAGTTTTATCTCTAGTTAAATGCCTGGGTAACCTGTCCGGATGTAATAACATGTTCTTTGAAACTTTTTTCTGCGTTTGCAGACTAGTCTCAATTATTTATTTTTATTGCAGTTCGCAGCGTTCATACAACAGCACTTCATGTAGCGGACTGCACAACGTTACACATTTTTTTAACTAAACTGTTGTGTTCTTATACAGATGTCTTTGGAGTCATAAGGGGAGCCTTGTGTTACTGCTTATGCATGTTGCTGTGTAACCATCTAACAGCTCTGCTGTATCAAACGGCCCACTTCATCTAAAATTTGTCCCAGCAACAGTGGCCTGCAAAATGAACCACAGAGATGGCATCGTCCAAGGACACAGGTAAGTATAATGTTTTTTTCTCTTTTCTGCATTTGGTAAGCATTCTTGGTTAACACATTTTTGTGTTTTTTTATACAAAGGGAGTCAGTCCAGAGGCTCTGAGTCAACTTGTTGTCCAGAAACCAAGTTCATGGGGGAAGACTGGAGTAAATCTACCCTGTACAAGTACAGGGCTTACACAGGTGATACACAACTCTATGTTTATAGGAGCATAGAGATGACTTTAAAGGGGGCAAATATACACTACTGGTCAAATGTTTTAGAACACCCCAATTTTTCCAGTTTTTATTGAAATTTAAGCAGTTCAAGTCCACTGAATAACCGGAAATGGTACAAAGGTAAGCGATAAAGAGGGTTTAAAAAAAATTTGGTTACCAAAAACTGAAAAATAACGTACATTTCAGAGTTATACAAATCGAAAAAATTTCAGGGAACAGGTAATGAGTTAACAATTTACAGCTATTTACAGGAATGGAAGTAAATTAAGGCTTGAAAGTTGATGCTAACAATTCCTACAGGTGTCCCAACTTTTGTGGATTACTTACAAACCCTCTATCTCGATAAAAGCAGTGTTGGAACAGACTGTGTTACTACACCCGTTTAAACATTATTTGGGCTGTCTTGTACTGCAGGAAGTAGTATATTGCTCTCATAATGGCGAGAAAATGGCAATTAACAAGGAAAACAGACAGACCATTAGAACTCTTAAAGGTGTAGGTCTTTCCTTTAGAGAAATTGCAAAGAAAGCCAAGATGTCAGTGAGTATTGTTTCCTACATCATCAAAAGGCTCTTGGAAACTGGAGGAAACTCTGACAGGAAGAGGTCTGGCAGACCCAAAGCCACAACAGAATCAGAAGACAAGTTTCTGAGAGTCAACTGCTTGCGTGATAGGCGGCTCACAGGACAACAGCTTCAAGCACAGCTTAACACTGGTCGAAGTAAGCAAGTCTCAGTTTCAACTGTGAAGAGAAGACTTCAAGCTGCAGGTTTGACAGGTCGAGTGGCAGTAAGAAAGCCATTGTTAAGATGGCAAAATAAGAAAGAGGCTTGCCTGGGCCATAAAGCACCGCCAGTGGACTACTGAAGACTGGAAGAAGGTCTTATGGACCGATTAATCAAAATTTGAACTCTTCGGTTCATCACGCAGGGTTTTTTTAACGCCATCAAGTAGGCAAAATGATGGTTCCTCGGTGTGTGACACCAACGGTCAAACTTGGGAGGAGGAAGCGTGATGGTCTGGGGCTCTTTTGCTGGATCCAGAGTCGGTGACTTGCACAGAGTGACTGGCACCCTGAACCAAAACTGCTACCAAAGCGTTTTGCAGTGTCATGCGGTACCCTCTAGTCTAGTTGGTCAGGGGTTCATCCTACTTAAACCCCATCAAGCTGGTTTGGGATGAACTGGACAGAAGGGTGAAAGCAAAGCAACTTAAAAGTGCAACACATTTGTGGGAACCTCTGCAACAGTGTTGGGAAGAACTTTCCGAACAATATTTGATTTTCATTGTAGAAAGAATGCCACGGATGTGTTCGGATGTTATATCTACAAAAGGTGGCTACTTTGATGAGTCAAAAATTTTGATTACATTTTGTTAAACAAAACGGTTCCATGATATCTCCAATTGTTTAGTTGTTCTATGCTTTAATTTCAGAGTACATTGAGACATTAAACTGCGTAAATTTCATCAAATAATTGAGGTGTTCTAAAACTTTTGTGTGTCCGTGTCCGTGTCCAAAATCAGCTATAACCCTTTATAGGTTTCTACATATTTTTGCAGTTTAAGACTAATAGTTTGTATTCATTTCTATAGGTCCACTTATCCTGGCCTCTGGAGCAAAACTGAACAAGATTCACCCATAGCCTTTGCTGGCACATATACAGGAGGGCATGTCAAAAATAGAGTTGGTCCCCTCACAGTTTGGTCCTGTACCTCGTGGCAGTCCACTTTCCTACCACTACCCCCCCCCCCAAATACGGCACAAACCAAATAAGTTATGAAACGTGGACTTGGACCAGATACTCAGAAACAGCCAATGTTAGTCTTCTACCTTGTGGTTTTGTTGTTCACCCAGATGTACCACATCTGGGAGCCAGTCCAGATAGGAGGGTAAATAACCCATCTGAAATCTTCCCATTTGGGCTGGTGGAAGTAAAAAGCACCTCTGCTGACAGTATAGTTCAGGCTTCATTCATTAAAATCCAGAAGGGTCAAGCCAAACTCAAAGAAACGCACAAATACTATTGGTAGGTTCAAGGCCAGCTTGCAGTGACGGGTCTTCAGTGGTGTGACTGTGACTGACACAAAATCAGACATTACTGTACAGAGGATCTGGCAAGATGATGTCTTTATAGCATCCATGAAAGAGAAGCTAGACTACTTACTACTATGATGTTTACATGGACATCCATGGTATGAACACTACTGACATTTCCCATTTGGATGTACATCATCTTTTTATGTATTATCGTATATATTTATTATCTATGTGTATATACAGTTACTGAATGTATATAGTTCCGTTTTTGTTTCTACAATTGTATACAACTCCCATGGGGTATCCATAGTTTAATTTTACAATTCTGTACAAATCTAGAAATCCAAGATTCAAATGTGTGAAATAACAACTGGACAACAGAACAAAGGTTTGACATATTTATTTTACCATGAATGATTATTTTTTTAATTATTTCAGTAAAACTATGTACAAATTTTAGTTTGTTAAAACAAGTAGCAACCTATCTCTGAGCCCAGAGCAATGCATAGATTACTTGACAAACCTCTAAAAAGGTGATACTAAGTAAAGAATTGGCAGATTGTGTGATCAGACACACAAAACCTACTAAATATAGTTGGTGACTCCAGTGAAATTTTCTTCAGCCTAGCATCCAGCTCTGCGACGTATTCCAAGGCCTCATCCAATGTACCTACAAAAATGGGAATCATATCAGTAGGGTAAGTTTAAAAAAAAACACTCAAATACATTATTACCTTATAGAACTAGAAAATATGAATATTATGGCCATACTCTGGCATTTTAATTATGAACTACAAAATAATGTAATACTTTCAAGTTCATAATGAATGTATTGCAAATAGTATTGTAACGGGGATGGCTAGGTGCGTCTCCCCGTTGCCACGGACTGAAGCCAACCTCGCGGGGGCTGCCGGGTAACCTAGCTTCTGCCAGTTCCACCGTGTAAATAATGTGTTCTACGTGCTGGTTATGTTTAATGTTGTAGGCATTTATGTTGTTTAGTTAACGTGCCTGTTTTGCGTTTGTTAAGTTAAGGATTGTTGCCCTCACCGCAAACGGGTTTATCTGTGCAGGTGAGGGCTCTCTCTGTGTTTGTGTGTGTCAGTTAAGTTCTTTCCACTGCCAGCTCTGTCTTTTTCCAGACTATTTTCGCATGCGCGAAATAAAGAGCATTCATTCCTGAGAAATCGGTGTCTGTCTCATGCTTAAAACTACGCGGAGTAGTAGCTCAATTGCTAAACGCTACAGTATTTAATGTTTCCCAGGTCCAGGTTCTGACGACTTAAGTAACCTAAGACTTCAGATTTTGTATGTTTCCTTTATTTTCCACACCTAATTCTACTCATGTACTTGATAGTACAGTGCTTTATGACTTGAACTGGGTGTGTCAAATCAGGGAGGCATAGTGGTAACACGCTAACGGTTAGTTGTTAATTGTTTTGCACAGCTCATAAGAAAAAACTATTAACCACGTTAGTTCTGAGTATTGCATATCACATCACAGCTTATCTACACTTTACGGTAAAGAGTAGAGACGTACACATAAACAGACGCTTGCCGGCAGGGGTGTGTGCCTTAATCATGGTACTTGACGCTAGTCACTAGTCGAGACATCCTTTAAGTCAATGGTCTTCGGGACACGCACATCTACTCTTAGTCGAGCACTAGATTTCTCAAACGTAGACTGCTTTTCAGGTGGTACATAAAATTGTTTAATTGAAAACGACTTGGAACTGCACCAACCTTCAGACGCGAACCTAGAATGTTGGCCCTTTACCCATCGTAATGCACAGCCGGTGTTTGTGGGAATTGTAGTTTATATTATCCACGCATGTGACACTGACATTTACTAGTGTTTTACTGTCATCTGTGTCCAATCCTTTGACCTCAAATTATTGTATTTATTTTTTCTTCTGAAGAATTGAAACTGATTACAGTTAACTCTACTCATGCATATTTGGGATATATATATATATATATATTATATAGTTTCCTTGTTAAGATCAAAATGATTCGATTTGGAAAGAGCAATATGACCCTAGGTGTTCCAGGATCTAATCCGGAGCTTGTTTGTCGAATGCAGCATCACCGGCTGCAGGGTGGAGTCCAATGACGTACCCCAATGAATGTTCTATGGAAACAGTACCCGGAACTGGATGTTAAAGAAATGTGTATTTGAGTAAAAATGGTAGATTTAGCGATTTTGCTTCGTTCATTATTTTTAATTTCATTTTTACGGTTTAATATAGGGGCAGAGGTCTCCCTGTGGAATATCGAAATCAACTCGGTGAGTTGCTTTTGATATGATGATGTTTCTGACGTTGTATATTATATTATCCATGGTTAACTAGGTCTGTCTAAATCATTTACGCTTACCAGGTTAGATATCCGAATGGTTAAATAGAAGCCAAATTAAACTGATGCTCACAGAGAAGCAAAGCCGCAATGCAACTGTGAAACAGCCTGTTAATTTTTCATTTAAAACACGCTTTACAAATAGCCAGCTGGCATGTTATCTCTTTAAAATTGAATATGAATGCTATTTATAATGAATTAGTGACGGTTCGATAAAATAACTGGTTAGAAAGGCAAGTGAACGAACTATACTATTCAACTTTTCATTCCCATACATTTCTAGTATTTTGACTCATCTAAGCTTAATCTTTAGTTGTGTTTGTACAGATAAAAGCTGAGACCAGGCTAAAGTATTGTGCCTGCGGTTTTCTGGTCATAAAAGAGCGACGCAGAAATTGGGGGCTAGCTAGCTAGAATAGTTCAACACAGAGTATTTTTAATCTGGCTACTGCTCTTCTGGTAAAATTAAAAATGTATGTATTTGCAAGCTTACTTTGACGAAATCACCTTTTTCTTAGTAACCTTCTATTGTGCCATTTATGCAAAGTGTGTGTGTGTGGAGATCATATCCTGAGCATGATGGCTAAAGGGAAAATAGATCCGAATGCTTTATCGAAGGTTGCAATTTAATGCACATTATTCTGCAAAGTTTAATGAAAATCTAATATGGCTCCTTTTTATTTTATTTCCTTTATTGGCTTATTTTTTTAAAATTTGTCAAACATGTCTGTTTTATTTTCAGCCTCAAGATTTTGTCTTCCGTAAAACATTGTTTGACAACACTACAATCTATATAAAATGTAAGCAAAAACTGATGTTTCTTTTCTCTTACACAACGGAAGAAATTAGCCTGAATTGAATAGTCTACCTCTGTTTTTAAATTATTATTATTTTAATCTGAGAAAAAAAACTGTATAATACCTGTTTTATAGTACTGTTTTAATGTCCATCTCAGTTCAAGGGGATACGGCGTCATGCGATGACGCTTCAATGGGCTTCAATGTCAGCTGGTATCTGCGTTCCTCAATTTGCTACAATGAGGTTTTTAACACTGCTGTGAGTGTGCTCTTACTTGCATACAGTAATATATATGCTCAAACTTACATGTTTACACGCATATGTTTGCATTGTATGAATGTTTGATTTAGCTTAAGTGTAAATATTTGCAATAAGATTAGTTAAAAAATGAAAGCTTCCCAAAAATATTAGGACCCGTTAAAATAGATGACTTTTCCCTTCCCTTTAATTGTGCTGATTTGCTCCTGGTAGGACAATATGGCCATGAACATGTTTGGCATGGAACAAATGTTGAAGAATGACTGGAGGGGCTACTACAGCCAGGGCTTCATCATCTTTGACAATTGCTCTGCCCTCTTCTCACCCAAGGTTTGCGCGAGCCGTGCCATTGGTCCAACAATCCTGCTGTTATGCACTATACATGCAGTATAAAGTTAATATAGTTTAATAAAGTCATAATGTGCTACAATTGATGAAACTGAGTGGAGAGGAAGAAAAAAAAATTGCTACTTGAGCCCTTTCATTTGTGGTTGTCAGCAAAAGCATTGATATCTGTAGTTGAGTAGATGCCCTGATTTTGTTATTAAAAGGTTGGTCCACATACTAGTGGCTGGTCAACATGTGGATGTTAAGAACCATGTCTTGGTGTGATTGTGTTCCCTTCCCTCAGGTGTATTACCCAGAGTTTCCCCCATATCAGCGTCTCACCAGCCCACAAGTGAGTGTAGTCGGAGGGGTTAAGGTATTGACATTGTTGTGGGGTGTGGTGAAGTGGATAAGAAGCTGGTCAACTGGTTTTCTAAGTAGACTATTTCCTGCCAGGATGGAGCGGTGGTGGCAGAGGTGACATAGGGGGTTAAACACCATGAAGTATTGTTGACTTTTATGTGCTGTTAAAAGACATAACTGAAATTAACTGTTCAGTAACCATTTTTAAAATACCAATTATGCTCTTTCTGTTTTGTTTAGATTGGTGAAATCAGACCTTTGAATCAGAGCATCTACCAGGGAGGGTTTGAAAAACCGGTGAGAAGTGGAAACCCTTGCCCTCTACAGAGTTGTGTAGACAATTCTAGGAAAAAAACAAAACAAACGTTACCTAAAGTTGTGTTTTGTGTGTTTTAAGTGCATCTATGCTTTATGAGTTTTTGTTTGTATTTGTTGTTCCTTTGTCATCTCTTGACTGTGCGATTGTGTCCCATAGACCATCGGTGCAGTAGCCAAGGCATGGCAGGACAGTCCATATATGTTCATTGTGAGGGTGCAACCAGTGTCGCATGGGGAGGTCGGTCTGGGCCGACAAGGAGCAGGAACATACGAGGAGGAACCCAATGACTCCCCACGAAACTTTGCTTTTACCAGTGAGTTCCAAACCACACATTTCAAACATAGGGTTACCATCGTAGCTCAATGCACTACATTGTGTAGTATCAATTTGTATTAGTTTCCTGGGAAAAATCTTTTTTAAGGTGTCCATATGTTCATAGTGGAGTGTGTGTTAGTATGTACACCAGTGATGCGCTTTGTTAAACTCAATGCATGTGTCTCTGCAGTGACCGTGGAGATGAAGGGACCCTATGAGTACACCTCTCCGGCAGACTGGCCTCTGATGATGGTGAGTAAAGGGTCTAACAGGCAGTTGTAAAGCGGATTCTATCACTCCATTCGGTTGTGTGACTCTTGTCCCTTGCAGTTCTTCATGGTTATGTGCAACGTTTATATGGTGTTTGGCGCACTCTGGCTCTTCTGGTCGGCCTGCTACTGGAAGGACCTGCTGAGGATCCAGTTCTGGATTGGAGCTGTGATTCTGCTGGGCATGTTGGAAAAGGCAGTGTTCTACTCTGAATACCAGAGCATCCGCTCCCGTGGCGAATATGGTAAATGACCACACCCCCAGACACACTTCCCTCGTAGTATCCTGGCATTCAGCTGTTGTCAGGCTGCTAAATTCTGTCAAGTTTTTTGTACTTAACTTATTTTTCTGGTTTTGTATTTGTATAATTTATCACCAGTATCAATCTGGTTCTTTCCTCCCTAATCTGTTTCCTACAGTCCAGGGTGCAGTGATATTTGCTGAGCTCCTGTCTGCTCTGAAGAGGTCTCTGGCTCGAATTCTTGTGCTCATAGTTAGTATGGGCTATGGCATCGTCAAGTGAGTCTGACGTTAAATAATTATCATCCATAAATCTCTGCTGCTAATATAACTTCTCCACGAAACTGCTGTCAGTAAAAGTCTTAAAAACATTTGTTAATATATAATCCTCTTTTCCAAATATAGATTCCGTTTTAAAAATGTCTTTGCTGCCATTTACAGCTCGACAAACTGCGCTCTGGTTTTTGCAGAATATCCTAGCCCTTTCTCCGTTGCTGTGTTATGTCATGCTAATTGATAACATGGCATTTTATGTAATTATGTACTGTACTGTGTCCCCTGTTAAATTATTTTAATTAAATACATTTCTATTGAAAGTATCCCTCTTTTATGATATTATTTCTTTGGGGAAAATCTGGCTTCTCCTGGTGTAACCTGTAAGAGGGAGGACTTTCCATACTAATACTCAATGCTTGGTGTCAAGATGTCTTAGTATGACAGTGCTGACGCTCTCACTTAAATGCGCAGTGAGACGCAGAAATAACCATTCCAACCACACCCTTAACCCTCTGTCAGTTTTTTGTTTGTTCTGTATCTGAACACTGCATTTCCGGTATGTCCTCCAATAGGCCCAGGCTCGGCACTACAGTGCACAGACTAGCTGCAGTAGGTCTGCTGTACCTGATTTTTTCTTCTGTGGAAGGTGTGCTGAGGGTTACGGGGGTGAGTCACTGAATTTAACCAAAAGCGTTTTTTTGTTCATTTGATGAATGATGAATGGTAGTACTCCTGAAACCTCTCTTTCCCAATCCAAGCAGACTCCAGCTTTTTGCTGTGTATTGTGAGTTTTATGGCTGATCCTTTTTACAAGGCTTTCTTTCTCTCCCCCTCTCTCTAACTCAGAGTTTCTACGGCACGGTAGCTCTGGTGGCAAATCTCAGTCTGTCCCTCATTGACTCCTGTGTCATGTGGTGGATATCCTTAACTGAGGCCTGAAGGAAGGCTTGAAACTTAAGATATTCTACTAAAAGTTATTTCACAGTGCCTGTTATGGTGCACATTCTTTTTTAAACCTTCAAGGCAAAAGGCATTGATTGAATAACCCATGAGCTTTACCCATCATTGAATATGTATTGGGAGTCTGTTCATGTTAGAAAATCAAATGTTCTGTACCAGCTGTGTGTTTCTTTGTACTCCTTGACTACGTGTCCACACCTTCATCAGTCTGTCCCAGACTACCCGTTTGCTAAAGCTGCGCAGAAACGTTGTCAAACTCTCCTTATACCAGCACTTCACTAACACACTGATCTTCTCTGTCCTGGGTGAGTCTGTGGTTGCCCCATTTTTATCATTATTTTTTTAACATAATAAACCTGTGTTAATGATGGAGACCAATTAAATCTGACGTTTGTGCGAAAATAATGTATTTCTGCAAAGTATTTTCTGTAAGGAATGTTAATTCCTGCTTTATTTATGATGCCATAATTGTGTTTATGTTCCAGCTTCAATCATTTTTATTATGTGGACAACCAAAGTCTTCAAGCTTGTGGACTGCCAGACTGTAAGTGGGAATCCTGCTATATTGATTTGGTTATTGTCCATGTCCTATAATTTTTGTTTCCTGTCTAATACAGCAGAACTTGTAAGTGCGAGTGTGCACTTATATGCAGGACCGGAAAATGCTGTGGGTTTTCTGAGTGTTTGTGTGTGTAATAGGTCACAATAACTTCGGAGATCTAGCATGCCTAACGAGCGTGCATCTGTCCTAGGGATGGAGGGACTTGTGGGTGGATGACGCCTTCTGGCGGTTGCTGTTCTCCACCATCCTGCTGGTCATCATGGTGCTGTTGCGTCCCTCTGCCAACAGCCAGAGGTCAGGGTTCACGGAGCATTGGAGTGAAGCCACAGTGGTGGGGGGAAATGGAGCAGTGGCAATGGGGTTGAGATTAAGGAATAATAATATGGGTGATTTGTATGCGGAATACTGTAAAAATGAATGCCTGTTTGTTTAATAATAATAATAATAATAATTAGAACTACTCGGTGCCTTTTCCCTCAGGTTTTCCCACTCCCCTCTCATTGATGAGGACGAAGAGGATGATGATGCTAAGGAGCCTATGCTTAATGAAGCTTTTGGTGAGACACTCGACGAACCATACGATAAACCAGTTTTGGAAGTCCTTTAGAATTAGAATTACTTTACTGATGAAGCCTGAGAAATTGTATTAGGGTTGGTGAACAAGACTCTCTCAGTTGAGGCTCTCCAGAGCTGGAGGTCTAACAGACATATTCAGAATACTGCTCTTTTGGAACATGCGCTGTAGAAATAATTCTAGTAGCGTTTGCGTAAACTAGGTTGAAGATGTTGTATGCAGATTGCTTTTTGTACTTCTGTACTTGTATGCCGATTTGATCACCATACTTCAGAAATGTCCAAAATTTCATTAATTATAGGATAATGTGGCATATTTGGTGGGTCTTTAAGCTCTGTAAAAAGAGATTTTCAAAACCTTCCATCTATGCTGTATCTATGCCGAAATACTAAATTAACAATTTTCCTTTTGGGTGAATCTAAAGGGTTTAAACTTTTAAATAACAGTTCACAATAGTAAGTTCACCTCCAAACAGACTTTTCAGTCTAAACTCTCTTCCCTGAGCCAGCACAGCTGGCTTTTATAAAGTCTTAAATAGTTGGCACCTCAGTGCATTTACCATTAGTGGAACCTCGCTCAGGGGAACAATGAGGTCCTTAGGGTGGGCATTGCCCACTCCCAGCTTGGCTGTCCATTAGCCCATTCTAGGAGTGTTCCCAGGGCTTGATAGTGTGGCCCCCAAATGCATATGCCATACTTGAATAATCGTTCTTAAGAATCCAGCTTCCGGCATCCTTTCCAGAACCACTTTAAAATGTCCCCATTACGTTGCTTTCCTCCATCAAGTTGAGGCAGTACTTCAAGGTCTTATAAAACGCTTAAATAAAAGACATCTCCTCTTTGTCCCAGAAGTATTTTGAACTGCTCTTACACGCCATCATTCTGTCTGCACTTTATGAACAAAAGCATTTTAAATGAAGATTCTTTACAGTTGTCAAAGACATGTGCAGGTGTAGGCAAATGCAAGTATTCTAAATACTCATATACAGAATACTGCCGATCATATTTGGCATAAGATGTTTACATGATGTACTAGTATTATAAATGCTTTGCATACTTTGACTATTTGTTTGCATATAAATGTGGTGGCACTGACTTGTTTACATGGCAAGATACGTTTTTGGTGCAGAAGTTCAATGTGGGCTTGTTGGCAAGTAAAATAATAATAATAAATACATTTCTCTATATCTGATTTACTCTGGTGGATCTCTTGCAGAAGGGATGAAGATGAGGGGGGCAAAGCCTGAAACCAATGGAGCCCAGAAACTGCTGTGTAAAGAGGCAGGTTTTGTGTATATTTAGCTGTTATTTATTAATGTGTGTGTTGGGGTAAACAAAAAGCTTTTTAGTAAATGGGTGGATTGACTTGTTGATATTTGGATGAATAATTGGACAGCTCTAAGGCAAACAAAACTATTGCCACCCATCCAGTATGTAAGTATGTGGTCTCTTTTTCTCAGGACGAGGACCTGAAGTGGGTAGAAGAGAACATCCCCACGTCAGTGGCTGATGTGTGAGTATACGATCATAACATGATATTGTATGGTCATGGTATTCCTGGAAAGCATTTAACAGAATCCAGGCAAATTGCTTTGCCAGCGGCAATTCTGTGGTTGATAAACTTTTATTTAGTGGAAATTGTGTACATTTTGAAGCTTTTTTCCGAGTGTTTTTCAGTTCAGTTCAATTCAATTCAATTAGCTTTATTGGCTTGAAAAAGGTATTGCCAAAGCATATACAGTAATGCATATATAACAGATTGTCTTTCTCTCTCTCTCTCTCTCTCTTTTGGTCTGTCTGTAGTGCACTCCCTGTGATGCTGGATGAAGAAGAGGTAAAGTTTCTTCCTTGGCACCAGTCCCTTGATCCCCAGTTACACTTGTCTCAGTGTTTCTTCATTATGTATGCGATCAGATTTTGTACAGCAGCATCATTCAGTAATGACTCCTCCACCCTCCTCCCCTCCCTCCTTTTTCTCCACTGTTATCCTGTAGGAAATTCTGAAAACCAAACTGGAAAGATCAAAAATGGAATAAAATGAGTCAACAGGAAGCTGGGAAGAGTCATTTGTATAGAAGATCCATTGGTGGAGGAAGACACATTTGGACAATTGACAGCATAATTTATACGCATCTCAAAAACAAATACATACACACAATTTTCTAAAAATGTATGAATTGTGCCCAACTAAGGTTCTGTACATATACATAGATTAATATACTTTTGGTTTTTGTAAGGGTACTGACATACTCTGCCTCTCTAGGTAACATTTAACAGAAGAGGAGTGAGGACTTAAGACCTAGAGCATGTTAAATGTGTGTTTATTTACATATTTATTCTTTGGGATGGAGGGACTTGTGGGTCGATGACACTTCCACAGAGATCCACAGTTACAGATGGGTCAGGCTATAGCAGGGATGGACAATTCCAATTATTGAGGGCTGCATTTTCAGTTGCTCCTCTTTCCATTTTCTTTAACCATTTTCTAAACTAAATAAATGAAGTTACTCTGAGTCCCGCAGAGCTGTGGCCCTCGAGAGCCATTGTTGGCCACTTCTGTTCTATTGTTTTTTTGGGGGGATAACTGTCTGATGACTATAATTAAGATACCAAGAACTATGCACCCATGTTCAAGAATGAAAAGGCATGAGGACTGGTGGAAAAGATATTTAAGCGTAAAAAATCTGTAACATTGTTAACCAGGACTGTCTTAAATCTGCATTCATTATTTGAAACGGAGAACAAAATCTTTTTTGAGATAATGTAAACCATATAATTCATTGTCAGATTTTTGCCTATTCGCTAGTTTTTGGTTAATTGTAACATTAGGCATGTATGGAGGGTGTAAAAGGCTTTTATGACTCCAAAGTCCTGATTGAGTGGTCCAGACTCATTCAGGCACATAAGTGAAGTACATTTGGCTTATAAGAGAGAAGACAGGAGTCAGGTTCTTTGTTTACTGAGACAATATTTATTTCCATATCTGCACTTGCCTTTTCAGTTCACTACATGCAAATTTGAGAAGCTATTAGCCACTCACTTTTTCCTGTGTGTATTTTTCCTCACAGAAGTTAAATAGTTTTTTTAATAGTTATTTTTCTCTGTAACCCATAACCCCCCATGTAAATGTAGCCCCAAGACCTGAGCAATTTACTATATCCTATGGCCTGTGTAGGTTTTTCCTAGTACATTAAGATTTCCAATATTGTGTAATGGCCATTACATGTTTGTAAAGTTGTAGAAAAATATGGCAATACGTAATGTATTCAATGAGTGTGCTTGCCTTTTGTATTGTATGATTATTTCTGCTGTATGTTTGAAGAATAAACTTTGTATAAAACGTCTTGATTTTGCTGTATTACTGTCATGTTTCATATATGTTAAACAGTTTTCAGAGAACTTGAGTGCGAAAGTTTATTCAGTGTACAGTATAAAAAGCACATTTTAAAAAGCATACCATGTATGAACACCAGTCTAAACTACTTAAGGAATGTCACATGGTAAATTCCAGCAGCTTGCCAGACAAACAGTTCCACATTTTATCTAAAGATTTTTTTCAGTAAGGTTTTTTTCCCCTCTGTTGTCTTTTTTTTTTTAATCGTCATTCTAATTCCCCTCACGTGAGTGGACCAGTTGGAGTCACGTGCTTTTCAGGCACTGCCTCGTCTGTGTTGCAAAAACGGGTACTGCTACTGCTAGAGGGAATTCGTCTATAAATATAGCAAAACTAATTATATTATGATTTCTTTTTTAATATTTGTACGAATAATTGTCAGCGTATTACTCGGTATGTTTAGTATTTACATGGTAAGGAGAGGGCATATTATTTCCTAATGTGGCTAGCTAAAAAACAAGGCTGTCACTTTCGCTGGAACCACACAGCTAGGTTCCTAGTTAACAGTTGTAGATTGTGCACCACTAATATTCAGGTTAAGGAAATAATTGTCTGTGTTCCTGTTATTTCATGTTGAGAATGTCGACGGAATTCCTCTGATTTATGTTACTGAGCACTGCCAAGAAATAGATACAAAACGACATAATTTGAACCAAACAGGCGGAGGTCTTGTTGGCTAGTTGACAAACACGGATTGCAGCGACGTTTATATTATTATTTTTTATTCTGTACGAAATTGAAACATTGCTAGATATCTAGATTACTGATAAATTGACTTCTATTAGTAGCTAACTTGCTTACGAATCCACCATGCACGACGCCTACGAGCCGGTGCCCATTCTGGAGAAACTGCCGCTTCAGATCGACTGTCTGGCGGCCTGGGGTGAGTTTGTTTTTCCGGATAGTCTCATTGACAGGCCCTTGACAGAGTACAATGCAGCATGAATTTGGAAGCAGCGTAGTTGGCATAACTTTTGTAAGAAACAAACAGTTAACTCAGGAATGTTACTTTCAAATGACACACAGAATTAAATTGCTCACACCTGCTCCCATGTTACCATATTTTTAAGTTTATTTAATCCATGATACTTTAATGTCTGTACTACTTGTTTTTTATGGTTGCTTTGATCGTAGCATTTTAGTGTGAACACATAGAGAATTAGTTTTAATAGAACACAGCAGTGTAGGATTACAAGTGTCCTCTGTATCGATAACCTTATTCGACTGACAGAAAGAAATGTTTTTTAAATGCACGATGCTCTTTCAGCAAATACTAGGGGTTTTTTTTTCTACTAAAATCTTTACATATTTGTACCAAGCTTCACCAATTTGGACTTTCACATCGCTCTGTTAACATAAGCACTATGTATGTGTGTTTACAGAGGATTGGCTTCTTGTTGGGACAAAACCAGGCCATCTACTACTGTACCGCATCAAGAAGGACACAGGTAAGCAATCCAAAGAGAGTGGGAATAGGGGAAAAGGTGTGATGCAGTCCCACCTTGCACTGATCCCACATGTCTGTAAAGACATCAGTAGGTATGGCACTTATATCTATTGACTGGTGCCGAGAGAAGGTGCCAATGACATATATGATGTTCGAGTGAGAGTGCATGTTATTAACGTGTTTGCTATTTCTTCCCCATAGGTAGTAACAGGTTTGAAGTGACACTGGAGAAATCCAACAAGAACTTCTCTAAGAAAATACAGCAGGTATCACATTCCGACATATCCTTCTCACTAATTATTGTCAGTATTAATATAATTTCTTCATCTATTGAAATGTAAAACCAATATAGTCTTTGTGTTTTCGTAACCATGTTAAATTGCAAACTGTTGCTGTGTGTCTGTTAAAGCCATTTTCTTAAGTATATCACTTATTCCAGTTTGACTTAAATGCAATATGAGCTATTTACCTCAAATTTTCCTGGTAACTTGTTGCTCCATCTCTCCAGAGATAACCTTTTTTTATTGCCATACATTTTCTATTAGTAGAAAATAACATAAGTATGTGTAGGTGAAAATGTGCCTGGTTGTGATTCAACAGGCCTGCTCATTGTCCTAACCCCTTGTCTCTTTCTCAGCTGTTTGTAGTGTCACAGTACAAGATCCTGGTCAGTCTCTTGGGTAAGTCCTGTCTCTGTTTATTTTTGTATTTGTTCATTCATTCCTTCATGTATTCAATTATCCCCCTAATTAGCAGACTCCTTATCCTGGAAGAATTACAAGTTTTTCTAATTGTAACATGAAGAACAAGTCCTCAGTTATGTTAATGATACATAGTTATCTCTTACAGCGGATCCAGAAACACAAAGAACCCATATTTCTCCAATTGGATCTAAAAAAATAAATAAAAAGATACTACGTTAGTATCTAAAGGTGCGGCTAGTCGTCACACAGAACCATAGTAACACGTAAAACCCTAGCAGCTATGTGTTAATCTGTGCCGGGGGAGACGGATAATGTCTGTAGAGATGGGTCTTTAGGAGCCTACCGAGAGTAGTGAATGAACTTGCCTTACCAACGTTAACTGATGGATACAGTAAGCTCACTCACTACCTTCCGCAAACCCCACTCTGATGGGTTTGAAGACACTAGATTTTGAAAATGATACAATTTTCCTTTTAGCAAATCTTAATTCCATTGCACCTTCTCTACTTTGATTGATAAAAATTTCCAGGTTATGAAATAAAACTAAATTCCCAGTTATTTTAGTGAGTAATAGAGGCCTTCCAGTGTTAGAAATCCAGTATTAGAAACATCTGTTTATTAACTATCTAATTTGTTTAATTATATGGGTTTTAACGTTACCTCAAATGTGTGATCTTATTACAGCCAACTACAAACCTATAATTACTTTAATTTAATCCATTAACAGATGACGACTTATTTCTTAAATTTGACATGCCTACATAAAAAGATAAATGTATTCCCTTTTTTCAATCAATTCCACTTGTTCCTCCTGCCTATGCGTTTCTCGATAATGACAGAGGAAGTTTACAGCCCAGCTTAGAGCTGCAATGTTTTGATTTTAATCTGAACGTTATTTACCTTAAAATATTTAATTTAATCTAAACAGAGGTCCTCTACTTGACACATACTTGCATTTTACTTCTGAAAATCATACTTAATCCATTTTTATTGAGCTAATTGTCTGGCATGATGTGTAGAACCTTTCAAACTTTTCATTAAACAATACATATGTTCTGTTTTTTTTTTATATTTGGGGTCATTATAGATTTAGTCCTGAAAAATGTGTACCTGAAAAATCAGGTATTTGGTGCTTCTTTACCGCAAACTGTGTATTCTCAGCCTCTGTTCAGATAGCATTTCTCTGGATGAGAAAGTGGAAACAATGGTTAATTTATGCCTATTTCAGGCAAGATGATTTATTGCTCTTTGCTGGAAAAGCATGAATGACTCTTCTGTCAGCCACTGGTTTAAGGACCTGCCATCCTGCTTTGCACTGGAACAAATTGTATGTGTGTTAAGGCACAGGGCAGGGGACTTTCCAAGGCATTTGTTGGCAATCTAAACTTCTGGTAGGTGGTGTAACTGAGGAAGCTTTGGTATATTAACGTTGTCTAGACATAAGTGATATACACCTTGTAGGAGTAATGACCAATTGTATTTCACATACAAAAAATTAAATAAATACTGCATTTGTCTTTGATTAATACATTAAAAAAATATATTTTTATCTGTACCCTAGTAAACTATATAATACTTTCGTGGGGGCTAACATTTTTGGTAGTAGATGGGAAGGGCTGTTTGCATGTTATCTACATTTTTAGTAATTCAGCAGATGCTTTATCCAGAGAGACATACAAAAGTGCCGTAGTTTAGGGGTTAATATGCAGTAATGGATACTGAGCTACCATGCCCTATTGACGAGTTCTGTAGGAAGGTACAAAGACTAGTGCTACGAAGGAGATTACATTCAATACAAATAAGCAAAACAATCATAAGCATAAATAGACCAGTCCGTTCCTGGGGAGATTAAAGACTCTGGTGTGAGGTATTGTTGGAAGAGGTAAGTTTTCAGTTTCTTCTTGAAGACAGTAGAAGATTAGGGTTTTCTGAATGTCTCAGGCCAGGCATTCCAACGTTTGGGTGCGAAGGATTAAAAAAGTCGACTGGACGATGTTTGAATGATGTTAGGCAACCGCCTGTGGAGGATCACAAGGGTCTGGTGGAGATGTGAGATGAGTGTGCAGAGGTAACCAGTAGCTGATCCAGTGATGGCTTGGTGGGTGAGGGTGAGGATCTTGTGGCGGATCCTAGCTGCAACAGGGAGCCAGTAAAGTTTGATTAGGATGGGGCATGGGTGAACTTCCATTGGTCAAAGACCAGTTAAGCAGCAGCGTTTTGATGTAGTTGGAGAGTTCTAGTAGAGGAGGCTAGCGTAACAGTGATTGTGGTAGTTATATATGCTTTAATACTTTGTTGTGTTACTGTAAACTAACGTTTTATAGATTTCTTTCAGTCGTTTTCTAGATTCTCATTCTGATGTTGCCATTCTCAGGTATAGCTGAGTGTTATATAGTTACTGTGACATTATTGAAAATTCAATTAAAATGATTTTGCTCCTTGACAGAAAACAACATCCATGTCCATGACCTCCTGACCTTTCAGCAAATCACTGTGGTGTCCAAGGCTAAAGGAGCCACACTATTTGCCTGTGACATGCAGGTCTGTATAGCATTGGTGTGGATGGTGACAAGTATGATGGCGGTGCTGGGGATAACTCTCTGTGTCTCCCTCCAGGAGTCCAGGTCGGGTGAGGCCAAGTTGCGGATGTGTGTGGCAGTGAAGAAGCGGCTACAGCTGTACTTCTGGAAAGACAGAGAGTTTCATGAGCTGCAGGTGAGGGCAGCAGGTGGAGATTCCAGAGGGAGTCCAAATGTTCAGAAGCGGAAACCGTTCTTGATATAGGGGCCGGGTGTGTGCTGTTTTCTTTAATAGGGTATATAAGGTGATTTAGAAAGCAAGCCTTGGGGTTGCCTACTTTTCCCAATGCGCCATATGTTACAGGGGGACTTTGCTGCACCAGACATTCCAAAGTCAATGGCCTGGTGTGAAAACTCCATCTGTGTGGGGTTCAAACGTGATTACTACCTGATTCGGGTAAGGCTGTCACAACTACCTGATCATTGTGAATGGGGCTAAAATGTGAAATCCATTGTTTATTTTATGTGTTACATTTCCTGAAATTAACTATATCTAAATGGAAAAAGTTATAGTTTGAAGCCAGTCGAGGTTAGGTTTGTTCTGTATATTTTGTAAATCCCAGAGAATGGTACTATGCAGTTGGGGTTGTCGAATGTCTTTGTTCACCTGTTCTCCAGGTGGATGGGCGTGGCTCAATCAAGGAGCTGTTCCCCACAGGGAAGCAGCTGGAGCCATTGGTTGCCCCTTTGGCTGATGGGAAGGTGGCAGTGGGACAGGATGACCTCACCGTGGTGCTCAATGAGGAAGGTGTTTGCACCCAAAAGTGCGCCCTCAACTGGACAGACATCCCCATTGCAATGGGTAAGTTTTGCTCCAGTATGTTCAATTGTTTTTTGTTTTTTTCCTATTGTAAGTAATTGCGTAGATGGATAACAAACAGTATTGCTGTAGCCCTTTTGATCAGCTCTTTATCATTCCATATCACTGGGCTTGAACTGGCTTTTCGAGAAGCATGTTTCAGACGGGCAAAGCACTGAGATTCTCTTGAGGATGTAATGTCTCGCACTGATCCTTTAAGGTCCAGGGTCCTTTTTCGGGAAGTTGCTCCCTGCTTATTCAGATTACCTGTCTTTAGTCAGCTGTTTTTTCTCCCACCTTTCTCCCCCTTTCACTTTTCCTTTTTTATTTGTTTCCAGCTTTCCAATTGTAACACAATACGCATGTTCATGTATTTCAACTGATTCGGGGGGGATTGTAGAACCCACTACCTGGGAGAGGAATACCACATGTTTGGTTTTGGGATGGAGAGTGCAAGTGAGCACAGGCCTTTTCAATCAGCAGCTTCCTCTTTTACTGATCTGAATAGTGAAGATACTGAATTGAAAAGGGAAATGAAGACTTGAAGTGCGGTTTTAGGTAAAGCATCGAGCAGCAAACTGTTTGTAATTTCCTCCTCTTAACCGAGGGAACAAGTGGCTTCATTGGCATGTGAAGTAGGATGAAGGCTTCAAAATGTACATGTTTAGTCTCCGGTTCACATTCCTGTCATGTAAATTAATATCATTACTTATCACACGTCAGTATGGATCAACAACAGTATCAGCCTGTCTTTGTACTGGTTTGATTCTGTAAACTTTTATTATTCTTATTATAAGTTTTTGGATGATTAAAAAAAGAAACTCAATTAAATGTTCTTTACACGTATATTGTTTTGTTTTTTAATTGTGTGTGTGGGTTTGACCCACAGATAATGGCAAATTGATTTCCCTTCTACATACTGACCTAACTTCTCAGGGATTACTTGATGTGCAACACCCACATAATCATGCAGGCTTTTAATATGACCGGTCTAGGCCCTATGAATCAACAAACCCACTCTGCTCCGCCTGGTTTGTGCAGTAAGGTCATGTTTTATGGAGATGGAGACCTCTTCCCTTTGGAAACGGCCTGCCTCTGATCCTGAGTTTGCCTTGATCCTGTCGTGGGCACAAGCCCCAACTAGATTTCCTGTTTCTGTAGCCTGAAGGATTTCTGCTGAAGCACTTTTTTGTGATGCCAAAACCAAGTTAATACAAATACTTTATTGTGTCCTTACTTGGATACCTGTGATTTTTGTGAGAGCTACTTTATCGTGACCACCAAATTCTGCTCTCAAAGTGTAGATCACAGTCCTACTGGGCTGGTTCTCTAATCACAGATGTGACTGTTTTTCCTCCCATCTTGCCCCTGTCCTTGTTTCACCTCCAGAGCATCAGCCCCCCTACATCATTGCGGTCCTCCCTCGCTATGTGGAGATTCGAACCTTTGAACCAAGGCTGCTTGTGCAGAACGTGGAGTTGCAAAGGCCCCGCTTCATTACATCGGCTGGGTAAGGAGTAGTGGGGGCAGGGGTTGGGACATGTGTACATGCAGGGGAGAATGGGCCAACTGTAGACCCTGCTGTTAGGTTATTTGTAACTACAGGTTGCAAGCTGTTAGTCAGCTGCTGCGTGGAATCACTGGATGTTCTGTGTGTTCCAGCCCCCCCTCCCTTTCTCACATTCACTTTTTAATCTAATTTAAAGTGCATTAAACCATTGCAGTCTTTCCAAAGCGGTCATCCCGGCCTGAGCTGTCAACTGTCCACGCTGATTATGTGACAAGACCCCTGTGTGAAACCACAACAGCAGCTTTATTCTTTATCTTGACATTTTCTCTTTTGTCTTCCCACCCCCCCCCTCCCCTTAGACCCAATACTGTGTACGTTGCCAGCAACCATTTTGTGTGGCGCCTGGTGCCCGTCTCCATAGCAACCCAGATCCGGCAGCTCCTACAGGACAAACAATTTGAGCTGGCCCTCCAGCTGGCGGTGAGGAGCAAACTGCAGACCTTTAAGACTAGAAGCTCGGACCTTTGCAAAAAACATTATGGGAGAGATAGGGAGATGGGAGGGGGTAAAAGTATAAAACCACCCTAAATATTAAACCACTTGTACGATAATGGCAGCGAATGAATACAAACAATTCTAAACTTTTTTTTTTTTATGTTGTGTTACTGAAATGTATTAAAATAAAATGTTTTCTCTGTGACAGTTCATACTGAATTTACAAACCATTATTTGGATGTCAAAGTTTTTCTTTGCAGTTCAATGTAAGGATTAATTTTGGTCTTAAAGGGTTTTAAAAGGAATTGCTAAATTTGAGCATAAACATGTACATTACAAGCATCACCCTTGTAATTTGCTGGCACATTCATACACCTCCCTTATGAAAGGCTAAATTGCAAGACAGACTTCTGCTTTGATACACGTTGGTTTATAGCTTCCCTTTGCAATTGTTCTTTCCCCGGTCCTCTGATGCAAACCCTTGCCCATCTCCTGCCCAGAAGATGAAAGACGACTCGGACGGTGACAAGAGGCAGCAAATGCACCACATTCAGAACCTGTATGCTTTCAACCTCTTCTGCCAGAAGCGATTTGACGACTCCATGCAGGTGTTCGCCAAGCTGGGTACAGGTGAGCAGTGGGTTTATTTTGCTTGTCCTTAGCTTTCATAGATAAGTTATTGTGATGGACGGACAGATGGATTTTTCGGTCCCACCAGATCCGACGCATGTGATCGGGCTTTACCCAGACCTCCTGCCCTCTGACTACCGGAAACAGTTGCATTACCCTAACCCCCTGCCCACGCTGTCGGGTGCTGAGCTGGAGAAGGCCCACCTGGCACTCATCGACTATCTGACGCAGGTGCATAGCCTTTTGGTCATAGTCTCTGTGCTCAGTGATTCTTTGAGCATGTTTTATAGGTACCCTGTCTTGTGTGTTACAGAAACGCAGCCACCTGGTGAAGCAGCTGAATGACTCTGATCCATCCACCACCTCGCCACTTATGGAGGGCACACCCACCATCAAGAGCCGCAAAAAGCTGCTGCAGATCATTGACACCACCCTCCTCAAATGCTACCTGCATGTAGGAACTAGCCGCAAACTGTCCCCATTCTCCTTACCTGCCCTTTCGGACCCCTTTCTATTTATAAAGAGCATCCAGAACACACTTATTCATTCAACAACAGGCGCACTGAATTGTTACTGGTGCATTATACATACAGGAAAACTTAAACTTCCCCGTTGAAATCAGTTCTTTGCTTTTATTAAATAACATTTATTATAACTTTTATTGTCATTTAACTGTATGATTTTACTTCATTTCAGCTAGCAAGGTAAAATTCCTAAAATGTATGCATTTCTCCCATTGCACATTTAATCTGCCATTCAAGTTATGTTTTCTTTTTATTACGAGTTGTTATTAACGGTTATTCGGGAAGGAAAAAGAAAAAGATTTACATTAGATGATGCAGGACAATAATTAGAATTCATTATTCTTTCTCTGGTTTCTTTTGGTCCATTGTTTTGCCACCAGACCAACGTGGCCTTGGTGTCGCCTCTTTTGCGGCTGGAGAATAACCACTGTCACATTGAGGAGAGCGAATATGTATTAAAGAAGGCCCACAAGTACAGCGAGCTCATTATCCTCTATGAGAAGAAAGGCCTGCACCAGAAGGGTGAGCGTGCACATTGGAATTTGGCAGCACATGCATGTATGTGTAATCAAATTTATCATAGCATATGATCACAAAGTCATGGATGTGGTTGATTTTCTCAGAGGGCTTTGTATAATTTTCACGATGTGTAATTCTGATGCATCTTCCCTCAAAGACTAAGCTGCTGACACAGTTCTTTCTCTAGTTTATTACTTATGTTGGTTTTAGTTTTGCACTGAAAGACACTTAACTGACCCAAAACCGTGTTATTTTACTCTTTCACACTCTTATTCTGACCCTCTGCTCTTTGATTTTTGTTTCAGCACTGCAAGTGCTTTTGGACCAGTCCACCAAGGCAAACTCCCCTCTGAAGGGTCACGAACGCACAGTGCAGTATCTCCAGAGACTGGGTAGGCCCATCCACACCCTCCTGGCACTCCAGATTGCAGGTTCTTTTGTTTTCTCCCAGCCTTAGGTATACATTATGGTGTTTTCAGGTATGGAGAACTTGGGAATCATCTTTGAATTTTCCCCCTGGGTGTTGAAGATCTGCCCAGAGGATGGCTTGAAGGTAGGGGCCCCCGGGTGGAGGTTTAACTGCAGAAGGAAGGGTGGGATAATGCTTCGTTTACTGTGTGTGATGGTGGTGTGCTTTGGGTTGTCTCAAGCTTGTGTTTGGCCCCTTTATCTGGATTTCCTGTGTCCCTTTCATCATGAAAAGTCTAAATTATAGAAAGCTGCAAGTCATTGCTGCAAAATATGTTGTGAAGAATGGTTATATGCATGTGTTTTTTTTTAAACAAAAGATCTTTACAGAAGACTTAACAGAGGTTGAGACCTTACCCAGGGATAAGGTGCTAAACTTCTTGAAGGAAGGCTTCAAGGACCTAGCGGTTCCTTACCTGGAGCATATCATTCACGTGTGGGATGAGACAAACCCCGAGTTCCACAACGTCCTGATCCAGCTGTATCTGGAGCGGGTGCAGGGGCTGATGAAGGAGTACCTTGGCTCGTTACCAGAGGGTGAGCACATTTAGCTTGTGTTGGACTGTGAGATACCTTGGGCCATATCTGGACTGACCAGAGTACTTCCCAACATCCATTCTCTTTCTCTTACACTCTTTTTACTATCTCTCTCTCTGCTAACCCCAGGTGAACCCCCAGTGGCTGCAGGGAAGGAGGAGGGTGAGCTGGGGGAGTTCAGAAACAAGCTGCTGTATTTCTTGGAGGTGTCCTCCAGCTACGAGCCAGCAAGGCTCATCAGCGACTTCCCCTTTGACGGTGAGGCTGGGCAGATGGTGCTCAAGGCATGGCTGTTGCAGTCACGCGCGTCTTAGCGTCACCATGACTCAGAGGTGCTGATGTCCTGCGTTGTGTGTCTCAGGCCTCCTTGAGGAACGAGCCTTGCTTGTAGGCCGCATGGGGAAGCACGAGCAGGCACTCTTCATCTACGTTCACGTTCTGAAGAACACCCGCATGGCCGAAGAGTGAGTGCTCTCTAACTCCACTGTCGCACTTTTTCTTTCTCAACTAAATTTCACTGCACAATCGCAGCTTAAAAAGACAGTTGACTAATGCAGCAAAATACGACAACGCCAAAGTAAGTGTCACTGAATAAAACGATGACTGAAGGTGAATATCTTCAGTTCACTCAATTAAATTAAATGTATGTAATGAGTTTCTCTGACGTGTTCTGAACTAAGTATTTTGTACTCCACTAGGTACTGTCACAGTCATTATGACAGAATGACCGATGGGAACAAAGATGTGCGTATACCTCTCTACACAAAAATGTAAAAAATTTCACCAACAGTGCCTGCTGTTTCAAACTTCCTCTTCATGCATGTCATACCTGTTCCTCTGCATAGGTGTACCTGTCACTGCTGCGCATGTACCTGTCCCCACCGGATGTACACTGCCTGGGACCTATCAAGATGGAGTTGTCTGAGCCTCAGGCTAATCTGCAAGCTGCCCTGCAGGTCCTGGAGCTGCATCACAGCAAGCTCAACACCACTAAGGTATGGAACCAATTACTTTGCACCATAGCAGAGATGGACTGAAAATATATATTTTTTTTTTTTCCTCCTGTTTGTGGAGCCAGCGTGTTGCCAAATGTTGCTCTCGGATGGGTAAATGTAATGTTTGCCAGTACTGTTGCTTGTGGTTGGTTCGCTGAAAGGAAGTACTAACCGCTCTGAACCACTTGAGCTGTCAAACTGTGTGAAAATATTCCTGTGGCGTTGCAAATGTTCACTGTAAAATTCAGTAGCTTGTCTAACCATATAAAGTCTAAGGAGGCTCATGTTTTTCACACAAGCCATAGGAAGTGTTTGTCATGCACAAGTACTCTCTCTCACTTCTCTGTTCCTTTGCAGTTAACTCACATTCTTACTTTGAAAACCTTTTAAACCCTACAAAGCTAGTTCCAGGTTGTTTAGAGACGACAAATGCTGCATAGATAATCTTCCAGTGGAGATGAAATGTCAGCATTAGTGCCTTTGTCGTCCCACTTTATTTACTCCTAGGGGTTTCAGACAAGTGACACACATGGTTATTACTAAACTCAGAGGTGCAGGTGCAGTCTGCTGTTCAAACGCTCTTCGTATTTACTTAAATGTGAACCTCTTTCTGCCTGGTACAATGCAGATGTTCTGCGCTTAGTTTTAACCTCATGCAGGATTGTTTCGTTATTTAGAGAGAGAATTTTATTTGGTTTATTGGTTTTGTTTTATCGGAGCCTTTCTAGTGTGCACTGTTGAGAGGAGGGACAGACATCTGTTAAAATTAAGTTATGTTTTTCGTGTCTGTTTTTGTGAATCTCTCACCTCACTTTGCCACTCTGTTCCCCTGTCTGTTAGGCAATCAACTTGCTCCCAGCAAACACACAGATCCGTGAGATCCGGGTGTTCCTGGAGAGTGTGCTGGAGGAAAAGGCCCAAAAGAAGCGTTTCGACCAAGTGTTGAAGAGCCTGTTGCAGGCTGAATTCCTGCGGGTGCGTGCTGGTCTTTGTGCGTGGGTGCTTTGAATGTCTCTCATGTGCCATGTGTGTGGCGATCATAGAGGTCTCATCCACCGCTGTTTGTAGGTTCAAGAGGAGCGGATCTTCCACCAGCAGGTGAAGTGCATCATCACAGAGGAGAAGACCTGCCGCGTGTGCAAGAAAAAGATTGGGAACAGGTGAGTCAGAGCTGAGAGCCTAAATGAAAGCATGAAAAAAGGAAAGAAATGGTTCATGTAGCGCTTTCCAACCTATGCAATGAAATTAGCAGGAAATTGGATTAAGTTGTCCATTAACTAAGTCTTTGTATTTTTACTGATTCTAGGTAGAAATAAGAAATCCTCTTACATTCCATAGATCTAAGGGTAGGCAACCCTGATTTTGGAGTGCCAGAGATGCTTGGTTCCCCATTTATTTCTACACAAAATTCACAGTTATTATAAATCAGGTGACCCTTTACTCAAGGTACTTATATTTCACTATTCAAGGCGTTTGGCAATCATAATCCTTGAAGGCCCTTTCACTAGAATACAAGATCAGGGGATTTCTTATCCAAATTATAACTACAAACGCATAATTAAGAGGTATGAAAACCAACGCACCCTACAGCCCTCAAGGACAAGGGTTTCTCAATTCCAGAGAACCTTTAAAATCTGCAGTATTGTTGCACTAAAGGAACTGTGTTGCTTATCCCTGCTTAGTTGAAATAAAAGTTAATAGTGAATATATTTTAAATAACTTGAGATACAATGGCGAAATTGAAAAAGATATGGAAATTCACATTTTGAGTTGATTCTTGAAAAATAAAAGTAAATATTTCTTTTCAAATAAAATTTTGGCATCATCAATCGTTTGAAACGGAGAAGAACACGTGGTGTGGTTTAAAGTTAAACAAACGGTTAAAATATATCCCTCTAAATCGGCTCTTTGCATTCTCCAAAACTGCATTGGCAAGAATATTTGGCAAAGAAGGGTAATTAAATTGCAGTGTAAAATGTTTTCTGTGGATGTTTACCTGCATCTTTTAGTTAAGTGGTTGAGAAAGCAAAGTTATTATTTTATTATATTCAGAAGCATTTGATCAGTTTAATGAGGCAATTAAATTTGTTTTTCAAAGTGGACAAAAATGATGTGAGAATATAATAGCAATTTATCCAAATTTATTATAGTTCTGTCAAACTCTGACTGAAAAAAATAATGGGTTTAAAGAAAGAGATTCGAATTTAGAAATTGCTAATTGAAGTAGACGGGGATAATTAAAAAAATGATTTTGTAAGTATTTATTACCTTAGTTTCTGTGTTCACTTTATTTATTTAGTAATAATCGGAGCCTTTGTTTTTTCCCTTGTAAACAGTGCTTTCGCCCGGTATCCCAATGGGGTGGTGGTGCATTACTTCTGCTGTAGGGACCGCAGTACATGCCCCAGTGACCTGTAACCCCCTGGCACATGGGGGCAGTCTTGGACGCTCACTTGGATGTCGCTGATCTCCTCTTGATGGTGAATGTGGCGCCCTCCTGTGGATTCCCCTCCAACCTGGACCTGCTGCATAGCAAGCCAATGGGGAACTCTGCATGTGTATGAGCTCTGCGTCTGGACTATGGGGTTGTGTCCTCTTCCTGGAGCTGCGGCTCTTCTGTCTGTCCTGCAGGGAACAGCTAAGGGTCTCATGGAGGGAAACGCATTCCTTCTTTCCTGGCAGGCGTTTAGACTGAGTTTCGTTCATTTTGTGACAAGAATGGTGTAAATGGACAGCAGGGCAAGGAGAGAGTTTTGCTCTGAGACTGAGAGACTTCTCATGCTGAGTTTAGCAATGACAACACTCTTGCATCAGCTCCTGCTTTCCTATAAAAAACATACACAACTCCACCCTCTGACCTTCCACCAATACACAGGAAGGCACAGGAACATTGCATGATGCCTTGGATTTCTCTAGATTCCATTAGTAATTATTTCTTAAGTCGGGGGCTTCCAACCCTGGTACTTGAGACTCTCGTGTGCAGTTGTTTTTGTTACAGCCTAGCACTTGAATCAAGTAAGTATCGCCCTAACTGTACTGAACAAGTCTTCTCAGTATTGAGGTTGATGTTAGAAGAAAAGAACCTTAGTGATACTCTGGGACCAGGATTGGGAACCCCTAAATTATTATTTTTTATTTTTGAACTTTTACTTCAGTTCAGTGCGTGTTTAACTCAAGTGTTCTGAAGTGCAAGAAAGATAATAATTTGAGTTTGTTTTGTTTGTTTGGTTTTTCCCCTGTGTCCTTTAGTTGATGGTTCAGAGCTCCAGACACACAAAACATGAAACAGATTTGTATCTGGATTTTCAGGTCGCTCGTTAAGGGAATATCTTAAACCTTGAACATGTGCAGCAATAAAGGGGAGTCCAAACGTATGTGTACTCTCTTCTCCATTTAATTTTATTGTGCTGTCCTGTACACAAGACCTGTAAGATGTAACCATTGATGTGTGCGTTTGGCAATCATAATCCTTGAAGGCCCTTTCACTAGAATACAAGATCAGGGGATTTCTTATCCAAATTATAACTACAAACGCATAATTAAGAGGTATGAAAACCAACGCACCCTACAGCCCTCAAGGACAAGGGTTTCTCAATTCCAGAGAACCTTTAAAATCTGCAGTATTGTTGCACTAAAGGAACTGTGTTGCTTATCCCTGCTTAGTTGAAATAAAAGTTAATAGTGAATATATTTTAAATAACTTGAGATACAATGGCGAAATTGAAAAAGATATGGAAATTCACATTTTGAGTTGATTCTTGAAAAATAAAAGTAAATATTTCTTTTCAAATAAAATTTTGGCATCATCAATCGTTTGAAACGGAGAAGAACACGTGGTGTGGTTTAAAGTTAAACAAACGGTTAAAATATATCCCTCTAAATCGGCTCTTTGCATTCTCCAAAACTGCATTGGCAAGAATATTTGGCAAAGAAGGGTAATTAAATTGCAGTGTAAAATGTTTTCTGTGGATGTTTACCTGCATCTTTTAGTTAAGTGGTTGAGAAAGCAAAGTTATTATTTTATTATATTCAGAAGCATTTGATCAGTTTAATGAGGCAATTAAATTTGTTTTTCAAAGTGGACAAAAATGATGTGAGAATATAATAGCAATTTATCCAAATTTATTATAGTTCTGTCAAACTCTGACTGAAAAAAATAATGGGTTTAAAGAAAGAGATTCGAATTTAGAAATTGCTAATTGAAGTAGACGGGGATAATTAAAAAAATGATTTTGTAAGTATTTATTACCTTAGTTTCTGTGTTCACTTTATTTATTTAGTAATAATCGGAGCCTTTGTTTTTTCCCTTGTAAACAGTGCTTTCGCCCGGTATCCCAATGGGGTGGTGGTGCATTACTTCTGCTGTAGGGACCGCAGTACATGCCCCAGTGACCTGTAACCCCCTGGCACATGGGGGCAGTCTTGGACGCTCACTTGGATGTCGCTGATCTCCTCTTGATGGTGAATGTGGCGCCCTCCTGTGGATTCCCCTCCAACCTGGACCTGCTGCATAGCAAGCCAATGGGGAACTCTGCATGTGTATGAGCTCTGCGTCTGGACTATGGGGTTGTGTCCTCTTCCTGGAGCTGCGGCTCTTCTGTCTGTCCTGCAGGGAACAGCTAAGGGTCTCATGGAGGGAAACGCATTCCTTCTTTCCTGGCAGGCGTTTAGACTGAGTTTCGTTCATTTTGTGACAAGAATGGTGTAAATGGACAGCAGGGCAAGGAGAGAGTTTTGCTCTGAGACTGAGAGACTTCTCATGCTGAGTTTAGCAATGACAACACTCTTGCATCAGCTCCTGCTTTCCTATAAAAAACATACACAACTCCACCCTCTGACCTTCCACCAATACACAGGAAGGCACAGGAACATTGCATGATGCCTTGGATTTCTCTAGATTCCATTAGTAATTATTTCTTAAGTCGGGGGCTTCCAACCCTGGTACTTGAGACTCTCGTGTGCAGTTGTTTTTGTTACAGCCTAGCACTTGAATCAAGTAAGTATCGCCCTAACTGTACTGAACAAGTCTTCTCAGTATTGAGGTTGATGTTAGAAGAAAAGAACCTTAGTGATACTCTGGGACCAGGATTGGGAACCCCTAAATTATTATTTTTTATTTTTGAACTTTTACTTCAGTTCAGTGCGTGTTTAACTCAAGTGTTCTGAAGTGCAAGAAAGATAATAATTTGAGTTTGTTTTGTTTGTTTGGTTTTTCCCCTGTGTCCTTTAGTTGATGGTTCAGAGCTCCAGACACACAAAACATGAAACAGATTTGTATCTGGATTTTCAGGTCGCTCGTTAAGGGAATATCTTAAACCTTGAACATGTGCAGCAATAAAGGGGAGTCCAAACGTATGTGTACTCTCTTCTCCATTTAATTTTATTGTGCTGTCCTGTACACAAGACCTGTAAGATGTAACCATTGATGTGTGCTTGTAAACTGATCATCGGGCTATCTCAGATCGTTGGCCATCACATTACACCGGTGGTCTATTGCCTAGGGAACCATTTAACATCTTGGAATCTTAGCATTTTCTTTTAAGTTTTTAATACGGTTTGCCTTTTTTCATGAATGTGTGTGGCTTTATTTCTTTGAGTTCTGTGTAAGTTTAATACTACAAATGGGACTTTTTCCACAGACAAAAAGTCCCATTTCATGGCTTAAAGCGCAGAGTCTGGTTTTTGTTTTGGAGGTTACTTAAAACTATGCCACCATATGATCTGCCGTACACTTACGTTAAGGAAGCTCAGGATTGGCTTCAATAAGGATCCTGTGCTTTTTAAATGTTAGGAAACAGTCAAGAGTTCAGTGGTTATCATATTTTAAGTGTATGCTGCCCGTGCCTTATCCCAGGCTCAGAATTTGACCGAAAAATTGTCAAGAGATTTTTGTTTATTATTATGTGCACCGTCACCTGCTAGAGTGCTCGATCATTCCCAATCTCAGCTGTTGTGTCGTGTGAAGGTTATAGGTTATTAAAATGTATATAAAGAGAGAAAAATTTTGGTTCATTGGAGAAAATGAAGCCGTTGTATTTAAAACAACAAATTATTATTTCAATTGTTTTTTTTTGTTTTGTTAATAAACATGTAATATGTACTAATCGAAGGGTTAGGAATGTTGTGAATCAATTCAGTAGGTATGTGGATGACTCTAAATTCAGGTTTTTTCACATCTGAAATATCACAGACATTTTTGAACACCATTTTATTAATGTTTTTATTTTTGCTAATCCTTAGCAAATGGTGCCATTGGAGTTTTTGGCGATGTTTTGGACTTTAAATTTAATCCTCGCCAGTGCAATAACATAGCCACAGTTAGTCGCATCCACTTTCCTCTGTAGAATGTAGCTCTACTGATTAGAGAGGACCTATTTTTAATAACGGGGTTTAATAAAAACAAAAACTAAAGTGCATTCCCTCTGCTCCTTCCCAGCTAGGAGCTGATCTGTCATTAAATGTCAATATTTTGGGGTCCCTCACACACACAACTTTGCCTCGGAGTCAACACGCCACTCTACTTTGCTTGGCGCTGTGGGTTATGTTCCTGTTGTGAAAATTCAGCTATGTCTATGTATATGTGTGGGGATTTCACGACAGCATTTTTGACGATGTAAAGCTCACATCAACTGTAGGGATGTACCAACTCTACTACCTAACTCCGTGCCTCTCAGCCTTGAATCAGTCCTCTTTCAGTTGTGTTTCTCGAAGTATAGTTGTGTCCCCCCTGCTCACACACACACAAACACTTTTGGAGACAAGCTCTGAAAATTGCTTGCTCAGTGTTTGCTGTCTCGACCAAATTATTTGTACAGCACACACAAGATTTAGCAGTCACACAAATACACATTACATTTTTATCTACAGTAGTTAGAGGATTGTCTACACTGTTAGTTCTGTGGAATTCCACATAGGCTGTGCATGTTTTCCTCTTTCTGGGAAATCACCATTTTGGCACATTAGTCAGAAAAGCTTAAAGTGTGTCTCAGTGAAGTGGGGTGGTTTAGTTTGGTGTGGGGTGGGGTGGGGTAGGGGTAGGGGTTAAGTGGGGCCCAGAGCCGGGGGCTGGTGAGATGACCATGGAAACTGGGGCCTCGGATGTGAAGCAAGAAGAATGTTGATGTAAGACGCTGACTGTGCGACCGTAGGGTGCTTATTTGAAACTCCAGATGTCTTCTTCATTTGTATTCCTCTATTGCCTCTTCTTCTGCACCGCTATCAAAAGCGCTGCTAGCTCCCTGTACCTGAGAGTCTTGACTCTGTCTGCACCTTGCACATGTGATGGTGTTGGTATATGGTCTCAGTATCGTGATTTAGTCTGTGAAGTTAATACAGATAAACAATGTACGTTTCATGTTGCCCCACAGGGTATGGTACTGGGCCTATGTATCTAGCCTCTCTGGGCCCAGTTTCCATGCCCTATTGATGGTAAGAAGCTTTATCCTAAAGTTCTATGGTAGAGGCATCATGTAGAATAGGATTCTCTACACCGTGCAGGGCAGCGGGGGAGAGGCCGTTTCGATAGGATGGTTGATTTAAGCTTGCAAATTAATTAACATTAGTTAACATTTTAAACAGCCCTGAATAAATAAAATAATTGCATTTTTAGAGCTTTTTGGCTTCTGAACACAGAAACCTTGTGCAAACAGCATGGTGGTTCATGTTTTACTATTTTGACATGAAATGATCCACAATCATTCGGTTTACGTTATCTGGCTAAGTTTAGCCACCAAGTGTCCGTAATGCAATCAAATTGTAAAGATTTCTCTGAATAAACAGCTGATAAACAACATTTTTTTTTTTTTTTTTTACAATAAGTTGAATAGCAGAGTTCAGAATTAAGGGGGCATGTTTGCTTTATAATCGAATGTGCACTCAAGTTTCTCTTTGCTTTCTCCATTATGTTGCATATATTTATTGTTACTTTTCTGGCCAGGAAAACTTGGCATTCTCAATTTCTAAGGGTCTGATAGAAACAGCTGCATAGAATTAATCAAGTACTCTACTGTAGGTGGAGTGCAAATGACCTCATTTTCCAAAAAAAAGGAAAGAAAGAAAAGCCCCTTGACAGGCAGCCTTTACCAGCACCAGCTAGACTTTATGTCCGCTGACTTGAGTTCTCCCTATTGCCAAGAATAACGTCTGACCACTCACGTGCTTTGACAATTTCTCCAATTTGGGTGATGTCTGCCTTCATATTGTCTCATGAAATTGACATTTTGTATTTTTTATTATCGAGTATAAGACTTAATTTGAAATAAGTGTATTTAGTAATTCGTTTCAAAGACGGGCATTTATTCGAGCTTGTTTTGCATCCCTGTTTGGCCACTATTTTATGATATTTTGTAACTTGAGAAAATAAATCGGGCAGAAAATGATTAGCACATAAACAATCGCTTATATTTTTCGTATTACAAAGATTTAATTTGAAATACACCGCGCACTGTGAACTTCAGTGCCGTGGACGCATAGACAAGAAGCAATCTCTCGGCGCTAGGACCGTGCTTCTCAGGTCACGCTGATCCGAGCAGTGAGACCTCTGCTCCAACAAAAGAGCTCGCAGCCTGCGAAGCTGTCAGCTGCAGCGTGAGGCATCACTAGGGCTATACCCTTCGTAACATCTACCTCCACCTCAACCTTCACCTCTACGCCCAAAAATAGCCGAATCCGAACCATCAAGGCTGAGTCCCGGAGCCCTCCTTATGGGCTCACAATGCGCAGGATTCGGGCCAACGCCATCGCTATCCTGACCGTCGCCTGGATCCTGGGGACCTTCTATTACCTGTGGCAGGACAGTAAACCGCATACGTCCCCATCGTCGGTGTCACAGACCCGTACGGTGGGCGGTAGGAACCATGGCCAGAGGGTGGCTGCGGGGCGGCTGGAGATACACCGGGACGACCGGACTATCCCGCTCATTGTAAGTCATAGATTCAGACTAAAGCCTTGAGTGTGGTAAGGGAGACTGCGGCGTTAGAAGCTGCGAGCTGCAGGAGAGTGTGTGTTGCATGTTGATGCGCAATAATCGGTTTGTTGATGCATTGCGGGGGGTGCGTTTTTCTGTAATTACTGCGTCTCAAAAGACGTGGTGCCGACTGTGTAACACGTGAAGACACAGCTAGGAATGTGTAGGTGCACTCGTTGTTGTTAGTGTCTTCGGCGTTCATGCGTTTTATTTCAGTCTCTCGAGCGATGTCAGTTAATCATAAGAAGCTTTCAGTAAGACTTTAATGTAGGTTGCCCAATAGCTTGCCCTGGCCGTTGTGAGAGTGTTTCGGTTTCTCATGGTGGAATTCTTTTTTGGCATGATCATGAGAATGGAAGAGTTAACAATGTTGGAAAACTGCACGTTCATTTAAGATATTATAAACTGAGGCGAGGTTTGTTGTTCTCTGGACATGCGTTTTGGTTGTATTTATGCTGGCTTCGTGTTACCAATGTGTTACCAATGGTAACTCCATGTTTGAAGCGCCTTTTCTGTAGCGACGCGTTCTTGTACCTAAAGGATCTTCTATGTTTCCTTGTCTAGGGCGTGATTAATTGTAATCGCTCTCTCTCTTTGCGACGCAGTTTCAGTAAACACTCACATGTGATTAAACCTATACCTTATGTATTCAATTCAAAGTCGGTGACAAATTATCGAACTGTTTTTAGATGCTTAACTTTAAAAAAACGTTCAGTTGTCCAGTTCAGTTGAAGATGCATAAAAGTATCTGACATATAATTTTCAGATCATTTAAGGACACCGAGTTCTTTGTGACGTTAGGCTATGATGTAGAGGTATCATACAAACCCCGGTAGTCTATTAGTCTAATATAAACCCCGTTTATATTCTGTGTGTTTTGGTCTGTTCGGCGAGAGATTTAAAAAAAATATTTTTATGACCTCACAGGAAATATGTAAAGCATTGGTCTGAAATGTTCTACTCCAAAGTCTTATCTAACCATTAAACAAATAAACATTGCAATTCTAAACATTAGAGTCACAGAGGAACTGTGAAGCAAACAATAAAAGCAATTTTTTTCTGTGGAGCTTTTTCAAGATAAACGAAATTGAGTCCGCTGTGCCTGGAAGGCGTACTGGCAAACAGTTGCACCGTGAGGGTAGCGTTAAGGTTGTTAATTCTGGCATTCGCTCGCCAAATTCTGCATTAGGACGGAAACGTTAAAAAAAAGGGTCACAGACTGCTTTGTACACCTATTAACTGTCGTCTCCACATGAGACAGGGTTTGTTTGTTTGATTTTTGGAGAAATCCAACAAACAATCGAAACTACCAAATTATTTTCTGGGTTTTATTTCTAGGCCCATCTGATTTCACCTAAACATTACTAATTCATTTTAAAGAAATGTATCATATTAAAAAAGTTCCTGTTCAGGTTTTTCCCCAACCTGGCAATAAGTAAAGGCTATCTACAATCTACTAGTTCAATGAAGATGAGATTACATGCTGGATTTGTCACACTTCCCCTTGCATCTGCTCACATGGGTCTGAGATATGAAACTCGGAATCAAAATAACTTCTTTATTTTCAGTAAACCTGTATCTGTAATATGCAAAACATATAAGGGAAAAATACTATATAAAGTATATATGCATTATACATGCATATATAGAAATCAAAGTACAAATCAAAGTGGTGTTGTGGCAGGGTTGTCACTTTTCAATCTTACCATATCAATCACTTAAATCGTGCCTGTAGTTTCAGACAGGAACTGTATTAGACTGCAGCTAATCCAGGAATCCTTAGAGGAACTTCTCCTGGATCAGAAAGAGCAAATCCCTCATCTCATGATTATGGTAACACTCCATGGTAATAACTGTGCTCTCCGAAACCACTGGCCCTTCTTAATGATTCACGGTTGCCTGGTTTTCAATCGACATAATCTCCTCTGTTTTACTAAATAATCACCTGCAGGACAGCTTTAACAGCAATAGTAACAGTGGATTACACTGTGCTTAAACAAGATCTAACATACTATATTCAACCGCTAATCAATGTGCAATGTACAATCAATGTTAATTGTTGGGACTAGTGTGGAAGAAACCCACATCCCCCTCTGCAGGACATTGCATAGCTCTACAGGACAGCAGGCGATGGCTCACTTCAGACCTGGAGCAGAGAGCTACGCCACCCTAGCATGTACAAGTGAGCCATTGCTTTAGTCTATTCCTTATGGAAGACAAGGCTTTGTTTGCATACATTACAAGAACAGGCTGAGAGAGAGAGGGTTTGTGTTTGTGTGTATAGCACATAGCTTTTTCAGTTTTTCTTGTTGGTTGAGTATTCTGTGTTTATTTGAATTCTTTATGAATATCTCACCCTCACCTTCTCAAAGGAAAGGCAGTCCGTGGCCTTAATTACATACAAGGGCTTGGCTACTTCAGGTGGAGATAAGGTGTAATTATGGTCTATGCCTCTCCTGGTTGCTAAAATACAGCTTTGTCTCTTCCCTGAACTCGGTTAAACTTTTTAGTAAAATTAGTTTAATGTTTTTCATTGGCTCCTAATATGTTTTTGTTATACAGACAATGTAAAAAATGTAATATAAATTGTTGAAGAATATTGCCGTATTTCAACTTGATCGCTTGTTTAAAGTGTTTCTAGTCTACAACCATATTTGACCACAGGCAGCTGTGAGAAGTAGTACAGGCCAGAGCCTTCGAAAGGGATTTACACTGAATTAGACCAAGCAAAACACTGTTCCTCGGCCCATGGCTTCTGACCATGGTGACTAAGCTGTTTGGCCCTGTTAATGAGTCACATCAATGGTAGAAAGGGCATGACCTGTTCTTCACTGATTTTCACAAGAATTCAACTCTTTCTTTTTCAGTTATTAGCTTATCATATAGTTCCTTGAACATGTGGTGATTCCATGAAATTTCAGCCCTCCTTTCCTTTCTTTCTCATCCCCCCACCACACCTCCTCTCTGTGGACTCCTGCTACAGGGTGTAGAACATGGACGCTAGCTGTTTTGTAACCATGGTTACTCAGCTATCTCCTGATATTTCCTCATATGATGTTTCTGTAATTTGATTTAGCTCTGTTGTTGTACAGTGAATTTGATTGTTATGTAATGTTATATAATGATTTTGTTAATCCACGCCATTCCCCTGTGATATCTTTCCGGGATTTAAATGCCAGCATGGTGAGGTGTTAATGCCTCTGATTACAGGTTGAAGCATAAGTGCATTAAAACAGATCATATTGTTTCATCTGCTGAACTCTTATCGAACCCAGGCTCACAGTAACTGAAATAAACACAGTGTCATTTTAGGTAATCTGGAGATTTTTGATGAGAAATTAAAAGCCTTCGTAGGATCGTTTCACAGCGGGCTTATGAAAATAAACAACACTTTTTTAAAGCTGATTCTATTAGTTTGGTTTGCCATGAAAACTGATGAAGTCCGTGAACGAGGTATTACAACAGAGTGTGTATTTTTTTGACGACTGAAATATGGTCCTCGTTTGCTGAGGTCCCCTTTGTGTTTGTGAATTTGGGAGCTTTGAAATTCAGAGCTTTTTTCCGGAGCTGTCTGAGCATGGACATAGGGCTGCTACACAAAGGTCTATCCCCTAATCTGACACTGGGAAGCTGGGTTAATTAACCCATAACTTCCATTCACCATAGTTTCATTTCTTTCCTTCTGCTTTTTGGTTTCTTTCTTCTACTTCCCTCTTTCAATATAGTTTCTGTTTACCTCTTTCGCTCCTATCTTTCCTGTTCTGCCACCTCCCTTTAAATAAAAATCCACGATCCATTATTGAATGTTCCAGTTACCTTGACAACCTGAATCATAAGAACTGGAGAAAAAAAAATACCATGTTTGCCACATAAAATCCTGAGTAGGTCTTCTTATGTGAGAGTCGATGCAGACATAGAAATTAACCTCCTTTTTCTCATGCTGTAGGCTTCATAAATAGCACTAAGTCCCTCCGGTGGAAATGCTTGTCCAGTTTCACATGAGCAGTTGTATTTTTGGCTCCACCCTCAATTGGCAGAGCAGACATAGAACCCTGTGCAAATTGCATGATGAGACTGAGGATGAGTTGTCTGTAATTTAATTTTAATAGTCCAAACTGGCTGTAGTTTACCAGATGCATCAACTTAATCTTTTGATTCATTTCAAGGCAGCATAATACCATTTTGGTGGACTAGATGCATAAAATGATTTGAAAACAATCTGACTTTCAGATTTTTTGGAGATTTCAAACAAATATCCATGGCATTTAATAAATATTTGCAGACACACACACATTAAACAACATTTTTAGAGAAAATGTAAACAAAAACACTGTCATCCAGAATTTGTCAATTTGCTCTCATGCTCTATGTAAACAGTGTCATTCGAACTCTTTATACGATGTGGAAATGTCTAAACAAGGCTATAAGATCAAGCTGTTTCAATTATTAGCAGTCTGAAGATCGGTTGGGATTTCCTGGCACAAGTGATTGGTTTACCAATAATGACAAATTGCTTGTGTATGGGGAGACAGATTCAGCTGACTATGACAATATTAGTCCCAAATCATTTATAGTACTGTTGACTAGGAATTAAAAGGATTTCCCCCCGTATATCTGTGTTTTTTGCCCTGAAATAGAAAGTGAGGTAATAAAGTTGTGAGCTAAGCCTTTCCCTGACAGAACGTTAATAACACTGAGCTGAAGAATGCGGCTCCTCCTTTTCCCTTCTCTCTCTCATTTCTCCCTTTCACATTCTTTTTCCTCTCTCAGACTTCTTTCTCTCACAGACATCCCTCTGTTTCATCTTTTGATCCCTCCATGGTGGTCTCTGCAGTATTTTGAGGGATCCAGCCAAGGAGCTTTCCCAAATATCATGAGTCAAAGGAAAATTAGATGGTAGACTTTTTCTACTTTTGGAGGTAATATTAACAATGATTATCATAATTATATGGTGTTCTCCTGAACCCACAGGGAGAGCCTTGCCCCTTTTTCATTGTAATGTGATTACTGATTGAGATATAAACGTA
Organism: Hiodon alosoides; assembly: GCA_025775065.1. Classification (NCBI taxonomy): domain Eukaryota; kingdom Metazoa; phylum Chordata; class Actinopteri; order Hiodontiformes; family Hiodontidae; genus Hiodon; species Hiodon alosoides. The sequence goes on from JAOYSI010001017.1 coordinate 75,154, forward strand.
ATAGATATGTGAGACATTGTCTGTAGCAGCATTCCTTAGTGTGCAACTGTTTCTAACTGGGAACTTAAAATGCCTGCCAACAGGTTTCTCAGTCCAAACTCAAGATGTGTCTGTTTCTACCTTACTGTACCTATAACTCTTCCGTTATTTCTGCTCTCTACCATCCTCCCCCAGGTGACGCAATCCCCGAGGGCAGAGCATCAGGGCCAACGGGTGGGGCACTTTGATGAGAAGGCGTATCTGTCTGTAAAGCAACTGAAGGCGGGAGACGATCCCTACAGAGAGCATGCCTTCAACCTGCAGGAGAGCGACCGCCTGGGCAGTGAACGCGCAATCCGAGACACACGCCACTACAGGTAGCCTTCAATTTCATAATTGGGCTACAGAAACTGCACTAGTTTAGCATAGTTTTCACAGGTAAAGCTATTTTCTTCTTTTAATTTGGATTCACCAATAATTTTCCCCCAACCCAACTTGGAATCACCGATTATGCTAATGCATCCCGGTTCTTCACCACAACTCCCACCACTCACCCAGGGAGTGTGAGGAAGTACGACTGGACTCCTCCAATCCTAGTCCCCTTCACAGGTCCAGCATTTGCATGGACTCCTCCAATCCTAGTCACCTTCACAGGTCCAGCATTTGCATGAGTCAGATGTGGTTATGAACATGTGCTGAATGGCGGAGATGAGGATACTGGCACTCTCTCGTTGGGTGGTGCTGTGGTCAGAGGTTTTTTGGCAGTAGACATAGAAACCCCAGCCATCAGTGACTCATTCATGTGTGAACGCTACTGCCTCCCCCCACACCCCCACCCTTCTACAGTCTCCTTTCCAGAACAGTGTCTCAGCAGTGGGCAAGCTGAGCTGTTTTCTCAGGAGATGGGGGAGAGACCTCTCTACTGTATTGAAGGCTTTCATGCTTACTCTCTTCCGATCAAAGCCAGCTAGGCACAATGAGAGAGTTAGACGCTAACCCCGGGGAACCTTTAATGGTTCTATTGCATTGGCAAGTTCAGTCAACGACTAAACTATGAATATAAAATCCAGGTGATCTGACATCTTGTTGTACTAACTTTACTTGCCAATACTCCTGCAGACTCTTTCCGGTCAAGGGTTTCTGCATTTGCAAAGTTTTTTCAGAAATCTGAAAAAATCTGAAATAGACCAATAAGAGAGTGGGAATGCTGGTGGTCCATTATTTACATTATCTCCTACCTTATTGAGATGGTCTCTTTTTCCTTAGATGTGCATCGTTGACCTTTGATCCGGACCTGCCACTCACAAGTGTTATCATTACTTTTCATAACGAGGCGCGGTCCACATTACTGCGCACTGTAAAAAGGTAAGGAAGGCTGGCTTCACAGTGGGAGAGAGGTGGGGCAAGATGCAGACAATGTCATTTTAAAATGTATTAACACTATAACTTACTTATTAATCATTTTTGGATATAAAAGATAATGATGAAGTTTATTGTGGTTTATTCTTGGTTTTTCGCCTTTGTCTCAGTGTTCTACTACGGACTCCCTCCTCTTTGATCCAGGAAATAATCCTTGTAGATGACTTCAGCACTGACCGTAGGTATTTTCCCTCTGAATGGACATGAGGGAATGCTGGCTTGTGTGTTCGGATTGTCAGTTTCTGAACAATTATACCATATTGTGTATTTGCTCAGTATTTACCTTGGCAAGTGCACTGTGGAGGGAAATACTACGTCTCTTAGGAGTTTTGAGTACTCAAAGGGGAGCAGTCTCTTTTTGGGTTGTATACCCTTAGATGAGCAGGCATCTTTCAGCTAAGTTCCTAGTTTTATGGGAGGAAGTACTGGGTCTTTGAGCTGGGTTCAGAATTTTCTTTCTCTGGAAGAAAGAACTGGGTCTCTGAGCTTGGCTTTGGGTTCTTTATCCTGAGGAATAATTTGTCTCTGAGTTTGGTTGCTGTAGGATTGAAATTGCCCTTCTGCAGGAAACCCATCTAAGAGATTGTGTACGTCTAATGCTGAAAAAAACGAGGTGCAGAGAGAGAATCCTATTTTTGGATTTTGTACCTTGTCGAAAGCAAGGCTTTGATCTATGATCTGAGTGAGGCCCAATGATCTGTGTCCTAGGGAAGGAACTTCTTTGTATGTTTAATACGTCATGCATTTAGCTGGGATCTGGTTTCTGTGGCCAATAGAGAGCAGATTGCCCCGGGCACTGGTCCTATACTTTTAGGAATAGGTTTCTGGAATGACCTCCTTATTGGAGGATTACCTCAGACAACTAAATCCACCATAGTGACTTGATGAGACAGAAAGAGGTAGCAACCCTGTCTCTCTATCAAACCTGATAGTGTCAGCCATTTGATTCATTCTTTCGGAATCCATTATTGCTGCTGCTGTTGGCCCAAGACTAAGCGTAATAACATCATGTACAACACACAGCACAGAGGTATTGTCTATGCAGGATGACTGCACAAAATGCTTATTTTATCTCTCTGGCAAACATATGGAGATTTTGTATGTATCTTGTATGTTTAAAAAATACTCTAGAAAACTTGCTACAAACAGAACAGAACTTGTATAGATGGAAATATTTAACATTTTTTTGAGTAATGACATAAATTTTACCTTCTGCAAAAGTCAAAAGAGAATTAGATTAATTCGCTGAATTCCCTAAACACCTCTCCATGCCAGTCTGATTAATGCCACTTGATTCTTGTATTAAATCAGAGTTAGAGTTGGGACAGACGGCAACCAACAGCAACTATTTATAGTATTTATTTTCTGAAAAGCGTTTGCGACTGCTGCGTGGTACAGAACTAGCTTTTCAGTGTGAGTAAACATACAAAAGGAGGGGAAGCAGCATGCTTGAAGAATAGCGCCAGCTGACCTGATTTCAACACCTCCATGCGCCTTAACTGCTCTGTGGTACTTTTCTTCATATATCCAATTATTCATAACTTTAAACAAGGATGTATATGCAATATCGGAGCAATAACGAAGTACATGTACTTGCAGACCACTGGCGCATGTTTCCACCCCACCCCCACACTGCCTGAGGGAGCGGTCTCAGGGAGGACCACAGTAATCCAGTGAGATTGCCCAGGAAGGTTCTTCTTTCCCCTGGCTCACCCCCACCATCTGTCTACTCTTTGCTCAAAGTGCCGAGTGAATCTCTGTGGATTAGTAAACTCATCTATACCACTCACTCAAACCATATCATGGGCATTCTGTCAGTGGGGGGGGGGGGGTCTGCTTGATTAGAACGAGAAGGTCGGGGGGAGATCAAACTACTGTTTAATCCCCCCAATCTAGGGAGCGGTCCCACTACAGTGTGTGTGTGTGTGTGTGTGTGTGTGTGTGTGTGTGTGCGCGCATGCGTGTGTGACGCTGTGTGTGTCTCTGTCTATGTCTTTGTGAGTGTGTGCATTTTTGTGTGCGTTTATATTTGTTTGTGTGCGAGCACGCCCTTGTGTTTGTTTTTCTTTCCAAACACCTTGTTCCCTCAGCAATCTCAGGTTTGGGAGTCCAGTGCATTGTATCCGGTGTGGGACTGATAATGAGTTGGTATGAGTCCATACATCTGTCAGCCTTATTGCACTTGTGTGGTCTTTCCCCTCCTAGCCGAGGACTGCCAGCTGCTCACTCAGATCCCCAAGGTGCGCTGCCTCAGGAATGGACGACGGGAGGGTGAGTGTGTCCCTCCTGGGTGGGGGTGGCTCTGGGAGCAGCTGTTGAAGGGGAGAGAAAATAATATGGAGAAATGGGGAAACTGGGGGGGACAAGCACAGGTGATGGGGAAAACCATTGAATACTTGCATTTAGTAGTTAAATCCATTAAATGCTTCCCCTTTTCTCAACTAAACCCTCTCTCTTCTGTTGCCTCCCTCCCCAGGGCTGATCCGGTCCAGGGTCCGGGGGGCTGCCACCGCCTCTGCCTCCATCCTGACCTTCCTGGACAGTCACTGTGAGGTCAACACGGACTGGCTGCAACCTATGCTCCAGAGAGTCAAAGAGGTACGGACACTGCCCCAAAGTTTCATAGCCTCTCTCTCCCTCTACCTCCATGTCCCTCACAAAACCACGCACTCTAACACGTGTCCTTTCATTTACATGGGCCCCCACAAAAAAAGCTCTGTGCATATCAATCTTTTATCTGGAATTAGATCATGCCAGTTCCAGTAAAGTGTTATTTAATTTACAAGAATACATATTTCCATGATACTATAAAACACCGTTATCACTTAATGTTTTATCACTTCCAGCTCTGACCTTATAGAGTCTAGTGAACTGATCTAGCAAGAGTCATTTACGTACAGGAATTGCTCTATTAATCATACACTCCCTTATGACAAACGAGAGCTCCAGGAGACTTTTGTGCACAGAAAGCCGCATGTTTGTCAGCTCGGACAGTTGAGGAAGAAAAAAGAAAGAGACAGATGCGATTGGAATTTAAAGTGAAGCTTCTTTTTTGCTTTCTGCTGTCGGAGAAGCTTTGAAACGCAAGACAGTTATCATTAGCCCAAAGCTGTCGTAGAAACTCCCCGGAGAAGTTCAGTGAGGTGGTGCTTGATGCTGATACAACGTGGAGAGAGTTCACCGTGAGTTCAATGACTGGAGATGACCATCAGCTTCGACTGGAAAAAGGCCTTCCAGTGTTTGCCCTGTCATTAAACTCTCCCACATAGCCTGTTTACTTTTTGGTTCACGGTCCGCGGGGGTCACCGTGGTCAGTGCTGCTTGCCCTTTGAACTCTGGTTACTGCTAATTTCGGCACATGGATGCAATTTGGGACAAGAAGCGCAGCCTCTGCGCTACATGTGTGGCACCACATTGACTGTTTGTTTTAGCGTGTTTGCACTTCGGTTTAAATGATGCTGAAATGAGACAGAATGCCAATGTGATTTAAAAAAAAAGGGTTTTGAAAATGTGATGTTTAGTGTTAGCCTGACAGTAATAAGCACGCGAAGGAGCCGCGTGGCAGCCATGCTATTATGGAAATTATAGCTGCCACTAAGAGATGACAGCAGCAGGGATCTGTGTGAGGAAGGCAGTGAAGTACAAGTCTCCCTCTGTCCCAGGACCACACACGGGTTGTCAGCCCCATCATCGACGTGATCAGCCTGGACAACTTTGCTTACCTGGCGGCGTCCGCAGACCTAAGAGGAGGTGAGTAATATTAAAATCAGAATTCCTTTCATCTGGTAGATCCGAAAACGGTAATCCAAAACAGTGCTGCTACAGTCCTTAAACACCCCTCTCACTCTCTCACTCTCAAATGAAATTAAAGCAAAATTAATTTTATTGGACCAACATTGCCAAGGCAATTATGTTCAGAACATGTGTAGAATTAAATTGGAAACATATCCTTATTATCCTGTAATTCTAATTTTCTCTCTTTAACAGGATTTGATTGGAGCTTGCATTTCAAGTGGGAACAGATTCCCATTGAGCAGAAAATGGCCAGGACAGACCCCACTCAACCCATTAGGTTCTTTCTTTTATTTATAGTTTTGAAATGTTCTCTGCTGTCTGTATTCTAATGCGTTTAATTAATCTGCTCGTTTCTCTTTGTTTTCCATTTTAAAATAAAAAAGAATGTTGTATTTCTGGTTTCCAGGACTCCCGTCATAGCGGGTGGGATCTTTGTGATGGACAAGAGCTGGTTCAATCACCTTGGGCAATATGACACCCATATGGACATATGGGGTGGGGAGAACTTTGGTGAGCTCTTAACTCAAAGCAGATTTCCCCATAAATCAGCTGCATGAACACAATAACAAGATCATAATGCCGTAAGAAAAAGAAAACGTTCAACCTTAACTTAATTTTATGGGTCTGATGTCAATAAAAAAAATTGTAGCCTAAGTACCATTTGTTCTAATAATGGCACCCGCCATCACTGGAAGCAAAATCTTTCAAAAGGAGAGGAAAAATCTGGACCCCATTATTGAGGATGATTTAAGGGAGAGAGAGTGAACATCTAGTGAAAACCTAGCTGTGTGTGAAATGTACACTGAGAGATTGATTGGCCTGACTCATATACCAGGCACTGAGATGAAGCACGCCTGCTCCTCTGGGGGAAAGGGGCTAAGGCCAGAGCTAAGGTCTCATCTGTACTATTTCACATTATAGCCATGACTTGCTAACAACCTACCTCTGTACATTACACAAGTTGCTACTTCCAAGAGCTTCTTCCTTCTAGCAGTATATGATGAGCGGGCTTATAAACTGATCTGTCAGCATTCCTGTTCTTATATCGTACAAATTTGTTATATTACATGATGCATCCTATTGGTGTAAGTTGTATGATTTATTCATGAATGCAATTTAAAAAGATGTCAAAGCTTTTTGGAGAATGCAGTTTCATCTGAATCCTTGTCTCTCATATTCCACCCCACCCCACCCTTCATTCCTTTCCTTCCTTTTCTCTCCCTCTCTCTGCAGAGCTTTCCTTCCGGGTGTGGATGTGTGGGGGTAGTCTGGAGATTCTGCCCTGCAGTCGCGTGGGCCACGTCTTCAGAAAGCGCCACCCCTACGACTTCCCAGAGGGCAATGCTCTCACGTATATCAAGTGAGTGTGCTGTTTCGGCCTCCAGATAGATCAGTGTAGAGGAGTACCCCATTCGTTGCGCCCAATGTTCAGATACACACAAAGTCTGCTTACAGACAGTCTGTCTGACCCTTAGGAACACACGCCGGGCTGCTGAGGTGTGGATGGACGATTATAAGCAGTACTACTACGCTGCCCGGCCCTCTGCTCAGGGAAAGTCCTATGGAAGGTCAGCATTTAGTCCCCATGCAAAGCTATTGCTGTGAAGAATATATCTATAAAAAACCACCTCAATGTGCTGTGTCATACTCATTCATTGCGCTTTGTCCTCTTGTCGGTTTCCATGGGCAGCATTGCAGACCGCGTAGCACTTCGGCGCAAACTCAACTGCAACTCTTTTGGCTGGTACCTGGAGAACGTGTACCCTGAACTCAAGTGAGACATCCAGATATATTTTAGGTTTTGTGGTTCTAGTTTAATAGTATAGTGTTTTTTATTTTTTACTATTTCTGTAATGTCTATGGCAACAAGGTGTACTTCCTCACTTTCCCGCAGTTTCCTGGAGTTTTCCTGCAGCTATTGTGTCCCATTCTAGCTCTGTGTTTATCTCGTTCTCTCTCTCTCTCTCTCTCCATTTAAGAATCCCAGAGCAGGATGCAGTGTCCAGTGTGCTAAAACAAGGGGGGTTGTGTCTGGAGTCCCATGGCACAGATAGCCTGGGTCTGGGGGAATGCAAGGGAAGTGGACCCAACCGGCCTATGTCACAGGTCAGTACAAGGCCTTCAGGGGGCGAGCGTTTGTGAGAATTCAAAACATTCCGCATTCTCAAACAAACTCCCAGTAAGAGTGTTTCATATGTTTTGATCATGGGTTACCCTTACCCAATACTACTTTACTCCAGTTTTGCTGTGCTTTGATGTTCATTTTACTCAACATATATCTCGAGTGATCACTTGTTCCTCATCTATTAACTTGTCTGTGTCTGTCCTTCTGCAGAAGTGGACCTTTGTCGAACCTTTGATTCGCCAGCAGGACCTCTGCCTCGCTATTTCTGCTTTCACTTCTGGTTCTAAGGTCATACTGGAACCCTGCAGTCCGAAGGAACCCAGACAGGTGAGCAGACTAAACCCCAGTAAAAATTTGGTTGCAGGGGAGTTGCAGGGGAGATGGCAGTCGAGCAGTTCTCTACAGAGGAGAGCTATTTCTCCTCCTCTTACTGTTTTGGGTCAATTGTTGGGAACAGGTTCTCTTTTGCCTGGCCAGTTGGAACATGTTCTGCAATCACTGCAAACGTAGCACACTCCCTGTCAGATTTGGGCCAGCGACCGCTTGCTTTACGTCATTTGGGCTGGAGACATAACCCAAACCATGTGTAAGAGTTCTGTTGGACCCATGCCAACCTGCCCTGCCATCTTCTGGACAAGGAAACAAGTCTATGATTCTCTTGGGTCTCCTGGGGAATCTTACTTGAGTTGTTTATTTTCTTTTGAGTGTGTGGACAGTGTTTCCAGATTTTGTGACGTTTTAATAGGGCGGACCCTGATTTTCAACCCGGATCTCCTATTTCTTTCTCATATAAATTCTGCTGTTGGCTCCCCATGTTAATAGCCAACGGCTGCCTTCTGTTATGATGTATGAGGCATATTCTATTGAGAGGACAGAGATATGAGTGGCAGAGTGTGTACCAGACCACAATTTTACTTTGAACACCACAGCAGCCCCAGGACTAACATCTCTCACTCAAGGTGTTCCAGCAACCACACATACACCAACATATATATTCAGAAATAGAAAACCCAAGCAGACGCAACATGCCCTCTTCCTGTCTCCCTTGAAGATGCCACCCCCTCCAACCCCTCAACCCCTGTGTTTCAGTAAACCTCCACATGTTCCCACTTAACTCCACTTGGCCAAGGCAGGCTCTATTGTTGTTTGAAGTTCCATTCATATTAATTTATCTTCAGCCTGTGGGTCTCAAGCCTTCTCTAAGTGATTTATTGACAGTGGACACTTAAACTAGATATGCTCCATTAGGAAGTATTTCAAAATTTTAAACTAATTTCGGGCTCTGATCTCATGGGTATTCTTGCTTTAGTGCTTGCTCTTTTATAAAAGGACAGAGTTTATCCTGTCAAAATACTTATTGAAGCTTTTATTTTTGCTTTGAGACATAATCAGGTCAAAAATCAGATCACTATGCCCTATCTTTTCAAAGAGTTGAATGACACAGCAGATGCAAAGCTACTTGAAAAGTATGCAGGGTTAGAATCACAAACGTGTTCATTGTTTTTGTATTAGTAACAAAAGGCCAGGTGATACAGACTCAAAATAATTGCTGGCTCTGCTTTAGACGAAGAACGTGTTCTGCTTTGCTAGCAGCGTGTCTTCGCTCTGGCTGTCAGTGGGTGTGTTGTACCTTCGCTTAGCCTTTGCTCTCAGTGTGAGAAATCTCCAGCAGTAACCTGGCTCATTGCCCTTATTCAGCACTGACTGCAACCTGCTAGACACAGTCTTAATTGGACCTGGGCATTGCCAGATGCAATAGTAACACGAGTTCTAATGACCCCAAGGCTATAATATTTCAACATTCCCAAACCACTATAAATTCAATATTTTCTTCAGTGAATATTTTTATGTTTATGTAATTCATGCGTTGATAAATTTGTGTTTTAATGTGATTCACCAGCATTCCTTTTGTAATTTGTTATTTTTGTTTAGTTATTTAAAATCTGTTCATCATTTACATGTAGTGTGGCTAAGTAGCTAGGCCAAAAAAAGATGCGCGACAAATGTGACCAAGACCAGAGGCAGAACTGAACACAGCAGAGCCAGCAATTATTTGTTTTACAGATATATTGGTGGTAGGGCCTAGATCAGAAAATGGGAGTTTAGTTTGTGTTCTAACCTAAGTATTTATGATAATCTCACCTGCCCTGTTCTTCCTCCACCCCCAAACAGAAGTGGAAACCGAAGGGCCCTGCTCTGCAGCACATGGTCAGCGGTCTGTGTCTTGATAGCCAGCCTCCCTCTGGCCCCCCTGCCATCACACAATGCCGTCCCCAGTTGGCCAGCCAATCTTGGGAGCCGCAACTGGTCACCTGATCAACAGAGGGGAGGGAGGGGGAGGGGGGGAAAGTGTAGAAGAGTGTTTTCTAGGACCCAGTGCATTCCGACTGCACACTTTCACTGTACACGGTGGGAGGAGCCACTGCTGTGGGAGGAGTAAATGTGTCCCATTGCCTTCCATTTGTCATCTTCTCCTGAAGTCTTTCTAAACGTCTGACTGAGGAAGTGGTGGGAGGGGGAGAGGTTTAGGGGGGTCGTCCACATTCTCAAACCTACTTGGGCAACCTCAAGAGCTCACAACTATACAATTCCTCACCTTCAGTGAACGTTTGTCCTCCTAGTTTACTTGTCCTCAGTGAGGTTTCTCGGTTTTTATTTTCCGTTTTCATTGAGCGTGAGACCATTGTTGCCAGTTCAGTGTCCTTGGCCAAATATGAAGAATGGTTGCAAACCCTCAACATGAATGAAAAAGAGAGGAGAGGAGCTGGAAGGCTGGAAGTCAGTTGAAAGATTGGTGGAATAGACTGTTTTAAAAGGAATGAAGATGTGGATGGAGTGGTGCAATAACAGATTAAAGGGATTTTAAAGATAGGTGGAAGTTGGAGGTTTGAGACCTTCCAAAGCACATTATTTTCAGGCACATTATTTATCTTTGCATGGTAATGTCATCTAAAATCCACACTGAACTGGGGAGAAGTGAAGTATCCAGCCCAAAGAATGTATCTTTCTTTTTAAGCTGTGTACATATTCTAAATAAAGACTGAACTGGCTAAGGTTCTGGTAAAAGGAACATTCATGTCATTTGAAAAATAAAAAGACCAAGAACACAAAAAATGCGTGCAATTATTTGCTTGTAGATATGGCTACAGTGGTACCTACTTAACTCTACAAAGTTCAACTGTGCTTTTAGTCCTTTCCACATTACATTGGATAAAACCATACCTTTCAACTTACCTTTCTTCTTTATGAATAAATGCACAGGTAATTGATAATTAAGCACTGTAATTTTACTTTGGTTTTGTGTTTTTAAGTCTATAGCTCTGCAAGTCCACAAAACAATGCTTCAATTAAATCTTGTTGAGCGTATGATAAGGCAGTACGGACGTTTGGGATCTGGCTATGATTAGTGCTCAGTGGGGGTGTGTTGTATCCCTGTGTTTCCACGACCCGATCCTCTCACTGCTTTTGTCCAACTCCCTAGGCTCAACAGCTCAAGTCTCATCTCATCACTCAGAACAACAGGGGACGATCTGTAAGCCAATAAGTATTTAGAGATGGTAAAAAGCCAGCAATGATCAGTCCCAGATGATGCAGCTCTTAAGGTTATGACAGCCAGCCAGGTTTCATGTCAGGTCTCTCGTTTCTCATACAGTGACTGTTATTGAACTGAGGCCAGCAACACTGGTTGTTATTGGACGTGGATAATTATTTTAAGCACATGGTATGATTAAATGAGTACACCCTGTCTTTTATTGGATGGTGAAGCTCTAGGCTGGAAACCTGGAAAAACGTGTTTTGGACACACAGTAACCAGAGGGACTCCTGTCCCCCCTTACGGTTATTTATCCACTGAGGGTTCCAACACCTGAAGATGGCTGAAGAAGTGGAATACCCGGCCCTATATGTACAGAATTTGTGCAGCCTATCCCAGACAAACCCCCCTAGTTTAACCACATCAACATTGATGCACTTTATGACTAGAGGATACAACTATGGAGGTGTGTGGCAACCTGAAAGGGATTCTTTGATACTTCTTCCGCTTTTGCTGATGTTGAATGTTTATATAAATACTACACTGCTCCTCCAATTATTCAGTGCTGCAGACTTTTGTATTTATCAAGACTTCTTCATTAGCAATGAGGTAATGGTGAAAGGTTTCAACTTCAAAAAAAATAAAACAGTGCTACCTTTAATATTGTATAATTTCTGATATGCAGTTAAGTCAGTATATATTAAATGCCAGGATATTAATAACAATCCACTTCAAATGAGTTATATAAGGTTGAAGACTCTGAAATTTACGTTTTGCCTGGCATTTCCCAAGCCTTTCCAAAACTCTCCTTATTCACCCACATGTTGAAATTGCCATTGCCAAAATGTTGCCGTTTTGCACTACAGTTGAAATTGAGAGGCTAATATAAAATTTGACTGGAGGATGTTAGATGGCCGTTCTGAAAGAGGTTGAAAAGAAACTATAAACGACAATGGGGTTGACTAATCATACTTTTTATGCCATTAGCTCTAATATGACTTTAGTGGGTTATATTGGTTTTGTGAAAATTATCCACTTTTACAGTATAGAGTTCCCAATAATCAGTTCTACTTTTCTATCCTTTAAATTTATAATGATTAACGAAGCGGTTCCAAACTGTTGTAGCCTAATAACTGCGTTTAAGACGCTTGAACACCAGTCAGAAATCATCTAATGCAATACAGATCATGACCAGCAGGGAGAATACTAACCCCAGAAACAGCCAACGTAAACCAAAAGGCACACAAATAATTTAAAATAATGTCAAATTTTAAACATTTTTCAAACTTTTTTACATCCACAGCACTTTTGTCACTGTTTTGCCAACAAAATTTAGTTTATTCCTTACTATTTATTTACAAAGGATTTCAGTTTATCTCTTTAAAATGCAAAGAATTATCAAGAACATTTCACATTTTAGTAATTTAGCAGACGCTCTTATCCAGAGCCATGTACAAAAGTGCTGTAGTTTCAGGGTTCAAGTGCAATACAAAACTGAGCTATCTTGCTCTATTGACAATGAGCATTAGCCTATTGGTAAAAAATGCAGATGGGGGAATCCCATGAAAGAGAAATTATACTATACTGGTCCATCATAATGTGAGGTCAGTCATATGGCGCAGTTCTATTTAAAAAATCAAAATTAAATCAATAAGAAGTTTGTAGAACTGTCTATAGTCTTCTGCAGAAATCTTATAGATGAAAGACTAGAAATGGAAGATGGGTGTCTGCAGTAGGTAACTATTCTGTTTTAGCACATATTCCTGTAAGCATCGCTCAGAACATCTCGGCTGGCATGGCATAGAAATGTGCACAGACATTGCAGAATTAAAACACTGTCTGTTTTGCTTGATCGTGGTATGGCTGTCAACATCCAAATCATTATCCTGTCTACTACTCAGCTGCAAATAAAGGCAAATTTCTGCAGAAGAGAAAATAAGGACACGTGATAGCACAACAGGCCCGACAGCATTGTCAGTTGAAGGGAGCACGTCTGTGGCCCATCGGAATGCAGCTTGGCCCCTGATCTGTCCACACACAAAGCTATTCCTGGAATTCGGGCTGCTGATTAACCTTCTAAATGGTTGATTTACTCTTCATAATCGGGATCAGGGCCAGAGCACAAATGTCCCCTGAAATGATTTAAGACACGCTAAGGCACGCTTCTGAGAGGGAGTGAAGGAAAGTAGTGACAAGCAGCCCAACCTGTTTCTGTGTGGGTTTTGTGTCACACCTGTCATTGTTTCTTTATGGTTTCCAGCTTAAAACCTGTTCTCAGTTCTTCAGTGTCCTACTAATGTATCACAGAGTTAATATAAACAGGAGTGTTAAACAAACACCTCACACATTCAACTCTGAAGACCTGCCAAATATGGAGCATCTAAGCAATTGTAGTGAAACATCAGAATCAGAATCAGAAGGAGTTTTATTGCCAGGTAGTTTTTACACGACAAGGAATTTGCTTGGCTGACTAGGTGCCAAACATAAACCAATATAAATATAAAAATAAGTTATTTTTTTTATATACACCTTTTAACAGGACAGGGAGTAGAAACACATTTTAGGATCATCCATTAAACTTACATTTTTGTTCATTCAGCAGATGCTCTTATGAATAATGTAATGAATAGAACCTTTATTGCCATTTCGATTATTAGGTAATACCTGGCTCATGCAGACCTAGGGGCCTTACACAAAGTTAAGGTTTTTGACATGGCTAACGTTTGCTCTTGTGTAATAAAAAATGTAATCAAATCCAAACGGTAGGAAGTAACAATAATAATAATTAATATAATAATAATTACAGTTAACATTTAATTATACTGATGACATTAACAGGTTTTTAAGCATGCAATTACCAAAAGATAATTACGCAAAAGCTACCACTGGAAATTCAACTTCAAAACATGTAACCCTGCAAATCCATCATGCACATTTTTGCAATGAAAATAAACAAGATTAACAAAAATATAAAACTGTTAGTTTAGAACAGTCAAATTATATAGATGTATAAACGTGGTTATTATTGATCATTCAGGGACGATGGTAGACTGGATCACAAACCTTGGGAATTGGTTAAAAGATAAAAAATCGAATCGGATATTCCAGTTTATAACTGATCGATTTTGTATTACTCGTTTTAGTTCATTCAGATCAAGCCTAATTTCCGATCAAATTTGCCCTCACTGGATTAATTAAAGAATATATTGATTCTCATGCGGGTATCTTTTAAATCGGACAGTTACGATGTCCAGCGATGTTGGTTAACTATGTAACTAGTTGACACCCATGTTTAACATCCTTACATTTTTAATTCACGTTAAAGGCATATTGGATAACAATCTCAACATGAACCTGACTACTACATTGTAAAATTACGGGGGTAAATGTTATTGTTTAATGCTGATTGGATAGAAGCCGGCCTTTCCGCAAGATTAAGGAGGAGGTATTCAAATACAGAATACAGTATTGCAAAATAACCGGTTGGAGGGGGAACAACGCTATATGGCTGACTGTCACTTTATTTCTCCAATTATGCACCAGGAATTCATCCCGCAATGCAGCCCTTCTCCAATTAATGTAGACGGAGGCGGGCCGTTGCTAAGGACGGGTTAGGTTGGACAGGCTTGTGGCAAAGCGAATTGAGCAGGTGAGACGACTGGCTTTCGACAACGCTACCGTAGGGGGCGGTGGGGGTGTTTGTCCTCACTACAACTTGCTTGTAATTTGAATGATTTTGTGCCTTTAGTAAATCTATTACTGGGTGATCAGTGGTTAATTCGCTAGCTACTGACGGACGTTTTATCTCGAAACTGCTGTTAAGGTAAGGATATTTACTAGCCGACTGGCCGAATAATTTCTATTTTTTTTTCGTAGAGAGAACTGGAGGGTGTGATTATGTTGTCGATGGGGTTAAAGTCCTGGTGTAGACTCTAGGTATGAAACGGCTGTCCCGCAATAGTTTGTGCCTCTGCGTTAAATCAAAGGATTGAGTAAGATTGTTTTAGGATCTAGTGTGATATACATGGCTTTCTAGCATTTGTCCAGTAACATAATCTACCAACTACATGATCGAGAAAAGTGTCGGAGTTGTGAAAGGTATATAGATTGTATGCTGGAATAATAAGAAGATAAACCAGCTAATGTGTAGTTAGCGTGTCCTTTTAGCTTTTAAACGTATGGATAGTTGTGATGGGGAGTTACTTGCTTGTTGTTGAAGCTGCATGGCCAATTAAATTGAAGGAGAAACCCTTTTTAAATAGATTACCTAGCTAGAATCAACGGCCAGCGGAAACAAATATCCGGACCGGCGATGTTGCCAGTTGTGTATTCGTGTGTCATTCATTGTCTGGGATTCAAAGTAAATTGCGGAGCTTGAGGAACTTCTGAATCATGCGCAGTAATGTGACTGCGTAACACCCTTAATTATTTACATACGTCAGCTAAGACAGATGTCTTTGGTTTATCTTGATGGATTTACAACCAGATCATTTCCTTTTGGAGTTGTGGTTTATATGTTGCCGGTTGGATAATGGCTGTGCTTTGAAATTTGTTTGTAGGGTATAAAATGCATTGTCACAGTTTTAAGTTAATACTGCATCAATGTTAAATTTAAATATTCAGCTGGTGGTCGGCACCATCTAAAACTTTTCATAACATTTCACATTACGGATAGGTTCACTGAATTTGCCACGGTCCTCTGGCAGAACCAAAAAACTTCTAATGGTCAACACAGCTACCGGTAGTCTGCCTAGATCATTGTTCTGTGTTCGTATGTTTTCCAGTATATTTTTTGGAGTAATACAGATAGTTGTCTATTATTGCTTTGAATCAAACTATTAGTTCCACTTCAAATAATTATTATAATAATTAAATAATTATTATTTTTTTTTTACAAATGTTGAACTGATTTCTGAAGAGTTTACATCCAAGTTAGTTGACATCATCTATCTGGCATATTTTAAAAAACATTTGTAGTCCTTGGTATTAGACTTACTATGTACAGTTTTCCAGAAATAAACGTGTGTATGTTCTAAAGCGTTTGACTAATGCTAATGTTCATATTTGCTTTGCACTCACACTGTTCTATTACATAAAACGATACTGATAATGTATTCGGTTTAAACTTGCACGTACTTCACTTGCCAAATACAGACCTAATGTCTTGTAGATCGACTCATCGTAAAACTCGTTACTATATTACGAGTATTTGATTCGACCACTGGTCATAATTCGACATGTACATGTTTGCTGTCAGGATAACATTGACATACTTCAAAATGTTGAATTCTGAGCCTAAGATTATTACTCAGAAGTAGATATCGCAGTAAGCTTTACTGGATTCTTCATAGATTAATTAGGCCATTACACTGCTGTAGTCAGTTTATAGTATCTGCCCAGATGCTAGGAGATTTGAAACGCACCTTTTCCTTTTTTTGTTCTGTATGTTTAGTTTTAGGGCTTTTTAGTGGTCGTGGCTCACGTCACTCCTCAATTTGGACTTGGAGAAAGTTGTAAATCAAAGCATTAAATTGACTGGTTGTGGGTTTTGAGTAAGAATGGTCTGAGTGTTTGTAATCAACGATTCTTGAAATTGGGCCTGAAGCCTACTGTGGCAGCTGTATTTTAAGATGAATATGAAGCTGTGTGGCGAGGCCCAAATGTTAAATGGCTGGCTCAGCTTTAGGTTTTCTACATGGCAGCTGGAGCAGTGTATGATTTGCAGCCATGTAAAGAGGAGAGATGAGGCTGTAAGCCCTGGCGTTATGTGCTCGAATCACACATTGTTTTCCAAGGATTGCCACGTGTGCATTAGGGTGTGCTCTGCGATCGATCCATGTGGCTGAGGCAGCATGCCTGTTGATGACTGGAGTACGACAGAGCATCGGCTGAGAGTTGCTACCTCTCCAGCCTTAGTACGAGGGTGAAGAACGGCACACGGCGCATGCTTCTCTGCAGCAGTCTCTGGTAGTGCCGACGCAGTCAATGGGGCTCTGGCTCCTCTGGTTTGAGCCAGCTGCCATGGAACTGCTGAGATACTCTGTTGGGCTATTGGGACGGAGAACTGTCAATTTGTTGAAACCATCATTATTATAATATTCCACTTTTACTGGACTGCGTTGCCTCAGACGTCACTATATTAAGCATGGGAAATGTTTGTGTTTCAAAGTGTGTAAATACCATGGTGGATCCTCTTTTAATTAAGGCATAAGCATCATTAAGATTGACATAAATTGGAGTGTTAGGATCATTAGGGATTATGTTAGCCATCTGTACATTTGTTGATGTGTTTCTGTTATAATTTGGAATGGGAGTCCACACACGCCTCCAGGCTCTGTCTCCTATCACCTTTTGGAGGTCTTTGTGTATATAATTTTAGAAAAATTATATACACAATGTTACCAATGTCAATATCTAGATATTTTCTTAAAAACTGCTAATTCTTCTATAATAGCATCCTGACCTCTGGGTACTATTCTTTTTGTTGCAGGATTTGTTATACACAAACATTTGTACCACCATAACATCAGAAACACCCCCGAAAAGAGTCTCCAGAACAGGAAGGAAAGAGCAGTGTGGTAACCTGGGTTTAGAAATCTTTATTTTGAAATGTTTCCGTATGTGCCATGAGAAAGCATTAATATAGGTGTCACACGGGAACAGAGTGAAAATTAATCTCTGCTCTGTTTGCATGACCTACGGCTGTTATGTTAGTGATGAACTTCTGTTTCATCCAATAGCCTGAGCTTTCCTGATGTGTAAGGACAGTTATGCCCAAGTAGCTGCTCTGACACACATCTGCACGGTTACTCAGACCGATAATGGGCGGTCACAGGTATGATTGTGTATGAGCCACACCTTGTTGATCTTTATGATGGCCAGAGCATCTCTGCCCTGTATTATTATCTAGCCAGGCAAGGGCCCACTCCTTGGTAACTGCAGCAGTCCCCATGGAAAGTTGTAGCAGGAAGGAAGTTTGTCTTGCCGGTGACCCACTAGTTCCAGAATGTGTTGCACTTGGGACAGGGAATGCTTATTTACTTGATTTTTTTTCTGATGCTTTCACAAAGCACGAGCCATCATAATTTCCTGTGGCAGCTTCCGTCTCAAGAGTCCATGTGCCGCGTCTTGCTGATTGAGTTGTGTCAGTGCATGGTTAAATCTGCCGGAGTGAAAGGTGTTCAGGACCAAGTGGGCAGTCCACAAAGCTCCCTTACCACCCCCACCTTCTAATCTGGCCCGGTCAATGAAAGGCTGGGTGGGTATTGGTCCGTTCTGGTTTGCTCTACATAACCGCATTTCGTGTTTCAGAGTAGCAAATGCTGTGTGCCATTCATTTCCCCAGGCAAGTCGCGGAAAGCTTGTGTATCACTGCAGCCCTTTTAGCTCTTAATACTCTGATTCATACACAGGGATTCTCTCTCTCTCTCACACACAGTGCTGCATCCACATGTTTATTGTCTGCCTTATAATAATATTTGATATTTCATGCGTAGTCCTGTCGTTACGATTTTACACGGCCAAATCTTCCATTGGCAGCCATGCCGTTTTCCTCCACTCTCACTGAATAGCTCATCTTGGTTGATGTCGTAATGAGTTCCCGGCTCCTAAATGGGATAGCTTTTAGAAGCTGGCTGTATTGACGTCCACGGTTTACAATTTGCACATGTCTAGATTCCCATCTTGCCAGAAGTCGTCAGTATGTGTGTTCCTGTTTTTCTTCCCACTGTGTATGGCTTGGGAACAGCGCTTTTCTGTCCCTCTGATGTCTCGAAGTTGGTGGCAGGACCGGTCGGATCAGATGTGATGTCAGTGTAGAGCTGAGGCTGAGCTTCTGTCAGGTGCAGGTTTGTGTGACAAAGCCCATACCTGCCTGCTGCGAGCCCCTCCCTCACACAGGAGAAAGGTTGTGTGTACCATTAACACTGCTTTATTCACCATCTACCAGGTCATGTCTACACAGCTTGAATACTGCCGCTGTTGGGAATGCACAGTTTGTGCTTCTTTATGGGTCCCTTTTTTCTCAGAGATAGCCGGATGTTTGCTCTTGTTTATGGAGTTATTGGCTCGTTGCAGTGCTGGCTGTGCTTCCATTATGTCCGGCTTGGTTGTCCTGGCCACGGTGGGACGCATGGGAGAGTACATCTGGTCGGCCTGGCAGCGACACGCGGACGGGGGACGGCATTTGGCAGAGGGTCGCACACTGCTTCCTCCTGGGGGCGTTGAACATATTGCGAAGGTCGTGGCCAGAAAATGAATAAAACATGACTGGTCCTCCACGCCAGGCTCTAGTGTCGCCGTTTCTCGGGCTTCTCTCAGCCCTGCCAGGGGAAAGTGTGGGATTCGAGTCTCTGGCAGCAGGGCACTTTCATCTGCTACAGCAAGCCTTAAAATGAGCGCCGATCTCACTGCAGCTACTGCAATTGTGTCGGACTGCAGCTACTGCAATTGTGTCGGACTGCAGCTACTGCAATTGTGTCGGACTGCAGCTACTGTAACTGTGTGTTGGGCTGCAGCTGTGTGTGTCGGACTGCAGCTACGGTAACTGTGTGTCGGGCTGCAGCTACGGTAACTGTGTGTTGGGCTGCAGCTGTGTGTGTCGGACTGCAGCTACGGTAACTGTGTGTCGGGCTGCAGCTACGGTAACTGTGTGTTGGGCTGCAGCTGTGTGTGTCGGACTGCAGCTA